>ML815985.1:239462-265716 GCA_009831015.1 Picea engelmannii | reverse complement strand
CTCACAGATGTGAGTGAAAGATTGGCCCAGACAAATCAGTTTATATCATAACATTGTTTCTGTGCAGGTTGCTATCAGATGTTTGTTATGAAGACAATAGATATAGACTACTGTGGTGGATATGTTCCACTATTCGTGAGGCATATATTCTTTCAGAACTCACAGATGTGAGTGAAAGATTGGCCCAAATAATTCAATATATATCATAACATTGTTTCTATGCAGGTTGTTATCCGATGTTTGTTATGAAGACTGTATGACAGTAGATGAAGACTATTGTGGTGACTATACGTTGCTAATCAAGTACTTGTGTGTTACTTGGTGTGGTAGTAAACCACTAGATTGTAGTTATATACTACTATGGATAGACATAGTTGTGTTCTATTTTTGTTCTAACTGCCTTGAAGACTATCAACAGTGTATTGAAAATAATCACCATCCAGACGAATGATGAACAGAGATTTTCCAGACGGAAATTGGTTCAGAGCATTTACTCCTCTAGATTATAAGAGTGGCTCTTGTATCACTCTATGGTGTAAGTGACTTATCCAACATCATGTCTAATTACTTAGATGAAGTATGGTTTCGAGAGATGATACAGCTGATGGTGATGGTGATGCTCATGATCTAGTCATGAAATAATCTAGATGACTATATTGATGCTACCGGGTAAATGGTATGTTTTGTGCTCAAGTCCATTACCTGTAAATACCTCTCTAGCTAGGAGGGAGTGTTAATATTATGGTAGCCGCAGGAGGTATTTACCTCCACGTGTGAACCTGACAAGAATAGGAGACTCCAGAAAGTAAGAGAAAACCCTAATGAGTTGGCTAATAACCCTAGAAGTCTTGTCGGCTCAAGAAGATAATTTATATTAGGTTATTAGCCTCCAAGAGAAGAAGTCGGTCAGAAATAATAATAATATACTGAATAGACACATATCCAGAAGGAGAAGTTGGCCCCAACAAATATGGCAGAACCAATATAAATACAGGGCGCCAGTTCTCATTTGACAGCATCTCAGAATTGCAGTTCCCAGTTTGGTGCACACTATAGTTCCCAGTTTGGTGCGCACATGTAGAGGAGAGCTGTAGGTGAGGGTGCAACAAAAACAAGTTTTTAGTATTGGCTTGAATATCTCTTGGCTAGGGTTTGGACTATCTGATCAGCTTTTTGTGATGCGCTATCCTTAGGGAAAGGTGCACTACCCTTTGTTTGGCTATCTAGCCTAGGGTTTTCTTCTGGAGGAATTCTCAGTCAAGGTTAAGGTGCTCAGAGGGTGGCTTCGGCCTATGGTTGGGTGACGAGGGTATTGTCAATGGTAAAACGAGCACACCTTCTTCTATATTCTAACAATTGTCATACTAGAAGATCCAAAGGAGATAATACTAGGTGGTGTGGGAGATGTTGAAACCATCAAAGAGAAACTAGAGCGAAAAGAAGAATATATAACTAGAGGAGAATAAATACTTGTGGAAAATTATAGATCCAACTATCAAATTCCTTAATTCATTAAATATGACTTCAAAGTACATAATGAATTGAACATAGTGTAGAGGGAATTCTACATCAAATCACAACATGTACAGACCCTGGGGCTAGGCATATCAGAAGTCAATAAGAATTCCAAGTATGGGAGTTACAGTATCCACAAGTTGACCTATAGTTTGGCAGGGTGAAAGACTGGTAGATTGCACTTGATGAAATTCCCATTGAAGTTATCACTTCCCACTATTCCTGCACAAGTTCTAAAAGAAGTGGAGTCTGATCTCAAACAGTGGAAGCACAGATCCCATGGGTATCTTCAAGGAATTTCTTGGGAGGTCAAGAGTTTTTCTAAGATATGGAAACACAGAGAAAAGATAGCAGAGGACTACCACCTCACTTCTTTTGGACCCAAGAATAAATTATTTCCTTAAGCATAGGTGTCCAAAGAGTTGGAGGGTTTTATTGCCCCCAACAAGAAAGGTATTTAAGAACTCTGCCTGATACTAATGAGTCATCTATCCAACGGTTCATTGAGGTGCCTTCCAAACACATAACATTAATTAATATCATACTGCTTAAGATGGAGAAACATGAGAAAATGGTAAGCAAAAGCATCACATAACATAGAGTTTCTTTTCAGTTGCTTACCTTTTCTCATAAGGAAATGATTTGCTGAAATTTTGAGGCATGGTTGGCATTTGTGAGAAGGCAGAGAAGGGAAAAGGAAGAAGCTTCATCAAGTTAGATGAGAGGTCATCTTATAGAGGAAAATTTCAAATAGCCCAAACGACAAGAGTAACAAACAAATGGAATGTCAAGTTAGTCAAAATAAGTCGAATCCTTCTAGAGGAAAAAAAAACAAAGTGATAGAGATAACCAATAGGGAAGGAGGGAAAACAAATAGTCACCTAGGTATCTCAAGTTCATATGTTCCCCCCTTTCCTTCTTTTAATATAATTTATAAGGATTTGAATTGTAAAGGGATTTTTGCTTGTGCATCTTGTAGACTTTTCTCTGAATGTTAATGTATGAGAAGCTTGCCAAGATTTTTGGAGACAAACTTAAGTTCTAACATGTGTGGTTTGTGGAACTTTTTCTGTTGATTTACTTAATTTTGGAATGATATGAGCATAGAATTTTGCAGTGAAAATGTTTTCTCACTTATAAGTAAATTGTTTGTTTAGTTTATCTCACAAATTGTTTGTATAT
Source organism: Picea engelmannii (assembly GCA_009831015.1). NCBI lineage: Eukaryota > Viridiplantae > Streptophyta > Pinopsida > Pinales > Pinaceae > Picea > Picea engelmannii. Next base: position 263,019 of record ML815985.1, on the reverse strand, counting down.
AGCCTTAGGCATGCTACTGTAATCAACTAGTCGTTACTAGAGTTTTTTGTAATACTACTAGTTATTTATATTATTAATAATATTTGCTCAAGTAAAATTTTACTAAAGTTTGAAAGAAGTAATATATTTGGTGTTATTTTCATTCCATCTGTTTTATTAGTTAGTCTGGGAATCATTCTATATTCTACATGTTAGATTAGTTGCATTTCATATCTTGCTACAACAACTTTATAGTTACTTGATGATGTAAACAATGAGATTCAAAATGGTGCAACTTTTGTCATTGTGGACAAAATTCAAAAACCAATTGTGGAAGATAAATCATGATAAGGCCAAAAGCCAAATGTTTCTTATGTGGCTCTAGAATCCTAGCTAAGTTTGTTGAAGGTGTGACTTTAGAAAAAATATGTTATGACTTTTGTAGTTACTTTTTGATCTACGATATATGTTATTGGATCTTCTTAAATGAACTTTTTTTGATTGGGATGACATATGTTTTTGTCTAGTTATAGTTTTCCACAAATATAAGGTGTAATGGATAATTTGGGTCAATATTTGCTCAAAACATTTGGCATGTATGTGACATGTCCAATTACCATTTTAAAACAAACAAATTATGTAGTTAATAAGATGCAAATAAGAGTACATGATATTCTCAATGTTAATGCAAGTCTATATGCAATTGATTCTATCCTATTAAGAACTTCAATTGGCCCACAATTGTTAGGTGCTAACTAAGCACAACCCTCATGCTTTAAAGGGATCTTCTTTGGTTTCACTCTAAGTAAACATGATCTCCCACTCAAAATTCCCTATGCACTCTATTCCTATATGCATAGCTTTTCTACCTATCTTGGGCTACTTTTAAATTTTTCCTAACTTCTTGCTCCATTTCCTTGAGCATTTCAGGCGCAAATGTAACCATATTCACAAGATTATCCTAGCTTGCTAGTGTCCTACATGTTCTACCATATAGAACCTCAAATGGACTCTTGCTAAATGATGTTTGACGCCCATTATTATATGCAAACTCTACTAAGTGTAGATAATCCTCCCTCTTTGATGATTTATCCATCACATACATGTGAAGCATGTATTCAATTACTTGATTTACCCTTTCAGTATTCCCATCTATTTGTGGATGGTAATAAGCATTGGAATTCAATTGAGTGCCTAAATATCTAAAAAGACTTTTCCAAAAGTTGGAAGTGAACTATGTTTCCCTATCTAACATAATTGCTTTAGGTAACCCGTGCAACCTAAAGATTTCTCCCATGAATGTTTTTGAAATATCATCAACATTATAAGTAGACTTCACGAGAATAAAATGTGTAGGTTATCTACCAAAACCATGATATAATCATGTTTCCTTGGTTTAGTTGGTAACCCAATAATAAAATCCATAGATATTACCTCCCACTTCCATTCTGGAATTGGCAAAGGTTGTAACAAACATGTTGGATGTTGATGTTCATCCTTGAATCACTAACATTTCATACATATAATAATTTAATTCACTACATCTCTCTTCGTTCCAAGCCCAAAATATTGCTTTCTTGTTGTAATAGTAGTCTTTTGATAATCTAGATGCCCAAAATATGGCATCTTATGGATTTTGTCCATGATAATTCTTCTCAACTCTTAAGAGATGGAAACATGCATCCTATCCTTATAGATAAGAGGTCCATCTTCATCCAACGTTAGTCTTCTAACTTATTTTCTTACTTCTCTTGTTGCGATCCATTCTTCACTTAGATATAATACTCATCTTCAACAAGGGAATCGATAAATCTATTCCTAAAATATAATTTGCAGATTATAATGGCTTCCACATGCATTTTTCTATTGAGTGCATCAAAAAATTTATTTTAATTCCCCTTTATGTGCCTTATCTCAAAATAAAAATAAAAAAGGAACTCGAACCATCAATCTTGCATGGCATTCAAATTTGATTGGTCAAATAGATATTTCAAACCATGACAATCAATTCTCAGCTTGAACCTCTTGCCCAATAAATAGTGCCTCCACATCTTTAGAGATTGCACTACTGCAAAAGTTTCTAGGTCATGAGTAGAATATTTCCCCTCATGTTCCTTCAATTTCCTTGACTTGTAATACACTTCATGGCCTTCGCATGAGAATTCCATTGAGTCTCCCTCTACAAGCACATGTGCTCACAACAAAATTCTTATTAGGATATGCAATTTTCAAAATTGGAGCACTAATGAGAATCTTCTTCAACAATTGAAATATCTCATCACAATCTTATGTCCATTCAGAATTAATCCCCTGGTAAACAAGTGATTGGTTGTGCAATTTTGAAAATCTCTCAATGAGTCTCATGCAGTAATTAGCAAGTCCTATGAAAGATCTCCAATCTGTAACATTCCTTGGAGTGGAATGATTGACTATGGCTTCAATCTTCTCTAGATCCACAACAAATCATTTTCTTGATATAATGTGACCCAAATAATGAATTTTCCTTTTATAGAAATCATATTTGATTAGTTTTGCATAAAGATTCTTTTCTCTTAGCAATTGTAAAACAATTCTTGAATGGTTTTCATGTTCTTCCTCATTCTTATAATAGATCAAAATATCATAAAAAAATAAAAGCACAAATTTATCCAAGTATTTGCTAGATACAATGTTCATAAGACACATGAATGTGGTTGGTGATACCAAATGGCACCACCATAAATTCATAATGGTCATACCTTTCTCTAAAGGTTTTCATATGAATGCCTTTTTTCTTGATTCTAACTAATAATAGCCAAACCTCAAAACAATATTAGAAAATACTTTTGCTTCTCTCATTTGGTCAAAAATGGCATCAACTCTAGGCAGTGAATACTTGTTATTTATAGTGACCTTATTCAACTATCTGTAATCAATACATGGTACAGGGGTTCCATATTCCTTTCTTACAAATAATATAGGTGCTCCACATGGAAACACACATGGTTTAATGTACCCTTTCTCAAGCAATTCTTGTAATTGCATTTTTAACTTCATTAACTTTGGGGTACTCCAAGTACAAGGTAAATTGAGAAATCAATGTCTCTCTTTGGAGGTAGTCCTAGTACCTCATCAAGGAATACATCTCTAAATAATTACAAGATAGGATAGTCCTCAATTTTGGGACCTTTATCCCCTTTTTATTCCAAAATATGTGTTGCATACAAATGTCATCCCTTTCTAAGGCATTTATTTTGTTGCAAGGCTAAAATATTCTCGATGGAGACATATTTTGGAATACCTCTTACTTTCCTCGGGTTTCCATATTCATCAATAAAGTCAAATGTTTTGTTGTATAAATCAAGTTTAACTCACTGTGCTTCCAACCAATCCATCCCAATAAGAACATCATTGACCCAAGTGGAAAAGCATTCAAATTTTCCCATGTGGAGAATCCATTAAGGTCAAGTGGACACATCTCCATCATTTCACTAAAAATTCTCTTGGTTTCAATGGTTAACTAAACTAACCATGACTTACTATGCTTACACTTCTCAAGAGCACATTTTTCAACAAATTTAGGAGCAATATAATTGTGACTAGATCTCGGACCAATCAAAATGGAAAGGGATTGTCTAGCAATCTTACCTCCCACCTCAACTACTATTGATTGATGATGTACTTGGAAATATTCTAGTGTAGCATAGATCCTAGGAATGGTCCTTGTTATATCATTCACTGTTATAACCTCCTAAATGTTATGGACATTCATCACTTCTCCCTATGATGTGGACAATTTGTAAATAAATGTTTTTTTCCACATCCCCAACATTCAATACGTTGTCTTAGCCTCTTTCCCACTAATTCATCTAGATTGATTCCACTTTGTGTTGGATGTTTCTATTGAGAAGTCTTTAGTTGATTCTCAAAATGAGGTGGCTTGAACCCTTTCTTCGTTTGGTCAATTTTCTTGTTCTTCTTATCCTTCCATGCCTTATGGACTTTTACATTGTTTTTATCCTAATCATAACAATACTTGGCTTTTTTCATGGCCTCATCTAGATTCTGAGGTTAAACAACTCAATTATGTCTCTATAGGATTGAGGTAATCCACCAAAAGAATGTTGGATATTTACTTCCTCCTCTTTGAGTTATTTAACACATCTTAGCAACTCCAAGAAATTATTCACATATTTATCCATGGCCATTTGGCCCAAATTAAACTCATGGAATTCTTTGATTTTACCATCATAGTATCAATAAAAAAGATACTTATGTTGAAAGTGCTTCTTGAATTGCTTCTAGACAATATTTCTCTGATTGTTTTTCTTGATTTATATGAGTTGTTCCTACCAAATTGAATCTCTACCATTCATATTGAAGATAACTATTCTAGCTTTCATGTTCTAGAGTAATCAAGGACTTGGAAATATTTCCTCATCCCCATAAGCTAAGCCTTAACTTCCTGACCATATTTTACCTCACCACCAAAAGTTGGTGGTTTCACTTTTCTAGATTATCTATATGCAATTCATATCTGTAAGGATTCTTCCTCCTTTTTCTAGAAGAAGAGGATCCTAAACTACTAAGTGAGTCCTCAAAGATAGATGACTTACTGAAAAAGGATTATAATGATGTATATATACCATATTGGGACATCTTTCTTTTGGTTCTATAGGACATCATTTTAGTTCAAGTTCCTGAATTGTTCACACATCCTTCATCATTTTTTGAAATTTGCTCGTGGTGCAATTTCTTTTGTACATCAATAAAACTTTGAAGCATGGCAACATTCAACTAGTTTTATTCCTCCTAATATTTAATTTAACTCTATATCTCTATACTTCTACTCTCAGACTTCTCATGGTCTATCAATATTATGAGGAGTGTCCTCATTGTAATTCCCATTAGATTTCATTTAGGCATTTCCACTTAGCATATTTTCTCCCACGATGTCGTGATCAAACACATAGGGATTTTGAATATCTTCCATGATCACAATTCCTTCAAACTATCAATAAATTTGAAAGGCCTTTGCGATAACTATAATCCTTAGACTTCTTCTCTCTTTCCAAAATTTTTATAAGACTCTAATTCTACTTAACTGTGTCATTGGGAACAAGACTTATGTTTCTTCAAAGTGGTTTACTCAGTTATATCTTCTCTACCTTTCCCAACCACTGTGATCAAATATATTTACTTAAGACTTTGATGAGTATATTGGTCCATTAAAGAATTGTATGCTCCAACTTCCTTGCCCATAATAGACCCAATGCTACAACATGAGATTTAATACCATTATGTCATGTACCTAGACCCATGTAGCATTGTTGTTAGGATGCTTATATTTTTCTTCCATCTCTTTTTTTTCTTGCATGGCAAAAACCAACACGTAAACTCCAATGTGATCAGGACTTGAGTGAACCAACAGTCCTTGAGCAATGCTTTAAATCATATTTCACTCTTACTTTCCGTTTATGTGATATTTTAATTCATCTTTACATAGTATTTTGGTCTTATTGTGCCTTTGAGCCTACCATGTGGTTGTCTCTAATTGGAAGTAGGGTCTAATCGTTTAGGATAAGTTTTGATCATCTCCATGATAGGTGCATTCCTAACTATAGATAAAAATTACAACCAATACCCACAATCACTGCAAGTCAAAAGGACCTCCATTGCTTACCACATAAGTTTAAAACTCACACCAATATTGGTGTGCCAAGTGTCCTCCTCTTACCACTACCAAAAGGACTAGATCACAATCACTTTCATGGTAGTTTAAACTCCAACCATGATCATAAAACCAATGGATGATCCATATCTATGTGGATCATAAGACCCCCTCTGTACCGAGGTGAAAGTTTAATACCCACACCAACCAAGAGGTGCCACATGTTCCACTACTCAACGCACAAAGGGCCTACCCATTTTACCACAAGGAAATATACATCCTTGATCTCATCTAAATCAATGGTTCATGTTGATTATGGGTCCAATGAAGCCCTCATTGTCACTAAGTGGGAAGGAAATGATAGGAATGATTGATATAAAATTTGTGTTACTTACCCCAAGCTTCCATCCCTATCGTCAACCTAAAATATGATCAACTATCAAGATCTCTACAATTCCAAAAGACTCCTCCTCAATGCACAAGTTTATAACCCACAACAATGGGAAGGAGATACATGTATCTATTAAATCCAATAATAAGGATTGAGACTAAGACTAGAATTATAGGCTCTTGTCTATTGTCAATCATGACCATATCAATGGTCAAGATTCTCTAGAGGATCAAGGGGTTATGACCCACACCAATGATATCTTTCCACATGTCCACCCTACGCATTCCATACTTCAATTTAAAGGAGTGTTACTCCATGGCAAGATGATATCACATCATTTATCTAAAAGTAGATCGATGGTCATGGTCCTGGCGGATCATAAGGGTCCTCTTTTCTTATCATGCAAGTTTATAAACCACAAGAATAGGAAGGTGCAACATGTCCTCACTTCATAGCCTTCTCCTAAATAAAATGTTGTGCATCTCTTCCTAGGAATGAACTCCCACCATTGATCTAGAAACTATTCATTGACCTAGATCATTGTGGGTTATAAATGCCCCTCCCCGTGGAGTGCACCTTTATAACATGCATTGATATGACACTACCACATGTTCATGTGCATAAAATCAATAATTCCTAAAATACAAGGAATTGAACTCTATTTGCACCATGATAAAATTTTCAAGGGGTTCCATGAACTCTAACAATTAACTCAACCTTCCTAGATCCTTTCAATAGACAATGATAGAGTCGAAATTCCATGTAATCTTAGCAATATTACAAGCTCATGTGCAATATGAATAAACAATGAATGCAATGACTAGATATACATGCAGGGGATGCCCAAATGCTTAAATTAACATTCATACACAAAATTCATGCAAGAAATTGCATTTCTAAGAGAAAGAGTAACTAATAATGACTAAGTAATTACATGTTCATAAATAACATGAAAAATTTATATGTTCAAGAGTTTGTCGAAGAAATTAGTTATGCTCGAGAAACTTTCTATGCTACCATAGGTATTCGATGAGAATACCACCCTTGTATTGCGATATGAGACCACTAAGGTGAAGGATTCCATTTCATAGGGTCATTTCTCTCCAAACCCAACCCAATTTCCCTCAATACTCAATAAACAACTCCTCACAAAGCACTTTAGACAATTTTACCAACTATCAGACTAGCTCATGGCACTCTCATTCACTACCCCACACAACACCAGAAAGTCTAGTCCTTATATGCTCCACAGTCCCTTAGGGTACCCTTTCGTATACTGCTCTTCATAGTGTGAAAAAAGAACCCATTTCATTATCTAGCTTTTGAAAATTATCAAAGGAGTATTCTTTGAGCAACAATTCATTAGGGTTTTGGGGTTCCTATATTCCCAAGCTTCTATGCTTATTGTTGGGTATGTGTTATATTCTTTGCATGTGTGTGTGTGGGCACGTCAGATATGACAACTGCGTCTGACGATCACTCGTAGTAGTGCTCTGTTTGTGCCATGTGTGTTGGGTGCTTTCTTAGGGGGGTCCCAGGGGGGGGCAGGTATGCCCCACCCTGGTTACGCGCAGTGTTTGGGGCAACGCCCCCCAATTTTTTTTTGGGGTGGTTTTTGCTATTTTTAGTGGTTTACTAAAAATAATCCCGGTTTTAGGGATTAGTGTTTTGGTATCTACAAAATACCTAAAAACATTGTATATATTGTATAGTGAATGGTGAAATTCGAGATAATGAATATAAGAAAGGTTTTCCCGGTTGAGGGTTTCCGGTATAATATCTGTGTACTATGTGAATGAGCCATTGATTAAATTACGTTTTTCTTAAGAATCTATATGCATTACTTTACTTCAAAGGTTTAAAACTTACACTTATCTACAATCTCCTATTTCCATTATTTCCATTTCCTAACTTTCCCTTTCTCTCTTACAATCTCTTTTAATTATTTTTCTTCATGGATTTTGGTTAGAATGATGAATAATGCTTAATGCATGCATATAGTGTGCCCTTTAAATTGAACAATTTCTATGTCTAACCCCTTGCATGCATAGATCGAATGAAAATGACGAGGGAACTGAGGCTAACATCCTTCTCACAAGGGTAATATATAAGACATTCATTCTTTCCCATAATGATCATATTTGTCCCACTCCTCATAAGTACGTGATAATAGATTCTGGTTAAAATGATGAATAATGCATAATGAATGCATATAGTGTGCCCTTTAAAATGAACAATTTCTATGTGTAGCCCCTTTCATGCATAGCTCGAATGAAAATGACGAGGGAATTGAGGCTAACATCCTTATCACAAGGGTAATACATAAGATATTCAATCTTTCCCATAATGATTATATTTGTCCCACTCCTCATAAGTACGTGAGAATACTTTACTTACCAATCCCCTACTTGCATTCAATGATTAGTGATTTTTAATTATTTTTCTTCATGGATTTTGGTTAGAATGGTGAATAATGCATGCATATTGTGTGCCCTTTAAACTAAACAATTTCTATGTGTAGCCCCTTGCATGCACAACTCAAATGAAAATGACAAGGGAATCAAGGCTAACATCCTTCTCACAAGGGTAATACATAAGACATTCAGTCTTTCCCATAATGATTTTATTTGTCCCACTCTTCATAAGTACGTGATAATGCTTTACCAACCCCCTACTTGCATTCAATGATTAGTGATTGGTAAGTGAGTCATAGAAGGTAAATGGTTTCGTCTAAGTCATGTGATGGAAAAGAAATGAGTTCTAATGTTGACACTTAGCATTACATGATTCACTTTCTCTTAGGCCCCTCTCCTCTTCCTCTTCCTCTTCCTTGGTAAATTCTTGTCACTAAATTCTTATTATTCATATTATGATTGATGAAAAACTTTCCTACAAAATATTTTATGTGTGTGGATGCATTTATAGTAATAGTTAGTTGGGATATCATATTACTTTGTGGACATGCATTCATATTAGTAATGAGTTGGAATATTAAATTGATTAATTACCTCATTTGCAACATCCCAATAACTTCAATGAGAAAGATGGCTTGAACCAATCATGAAAACTCCTCATTCAATATCTAGATCATTAAACTTTTTTATTCTTGGTTAATCTTCTGATTTATTTGATCAAAACCTTTAGTATTTATTAAAGAACCTTATCCAGAAAGAATCAAGAGAGAAGAACTCACAACCTCCCCAACTGATCATTGAAAACTAATCATTGAAAAAAGAATCTCACAAAACTGCTTAAACTAACCACAGGGACTACCTTTTAATAATGCCTATCTAAATATGTCAACTATTTTTAATATGATTTTGCTAATCAGCCAATATACTTGCATGACTTTGCTTCAGGCCATTGCTTCATAAATTCCACCCACCCACCCACGCTTTTAGATATAAAGACGTTGCCTCATAATAGCTGTAAATTGTAATGCACACAGTTCGATCAGGTTACAAACAAAACACTTCTTACTTGCATATGCATGGACAGAAACATTTGATGGTGGACTAAAATGGTGTTGATATTCATCTTAATAGAAAATTGATATTTTATTTAATACAATATAACGGAATGAGGATAAAAATAGTTTATGATATCCGTGAGTAGCGAGGATCACATGGCAAAGAAATGGCGAATTGTAATGCACATTCTCGTTGACAAGATAAATGGCAGAAATTATTATAAAAATTGGTCTTGACCTTCACGCAAAATTAAACAACACGTTTATAATCAATTTATAATTTTACCTGCTTGTTTTTTAATCGAAGGTGCGTTTATACTGAATTTATAGTCTTAATTGCTTGATTTTGAATCGAAGGTTTTTAAACAATTGCGGTGATTTTCCACTTTATAATTAAATCGTGGACGTCAGGCCACCAAAGTGTTAATTTCGGTTGATATCTTATTGATATAATATATGGTTTTTTAAATACTTTTCATTTGGTTAAATTATCGAGGAGGAATAAAAGAAGTTATTTTCATATTAAAAATATCTAAGAATCTATGATGTCATTAATTAATGAATTAGAAGGTAAAAAAAAATTAAGATATTATAAGGAGGTGGTTAACTTTAATCTTGAAGATTAAAAATATCTTTCTATTTTGACTAGGGTAAAGAAGAGAATCACTATTGCTAAAATAAAAACTAATTCTCATGAGTTGCATAGTGAAACTTGGCTTTGGACAATTTTCAAAACACCATGGAAATAAAGAATATGTCACCTTCCTGACACCAAGAGGGTTGAAGATGAAAAACACTTTCTCTTAAAATGCCCTCTCTACCTATACCCATATTAAATCCTAATTTCAAAATCTTTGTCACAATACCAACCTTCCCAACCTTCTAAGTCATCAAAACTTTAGTGATCTTGGAAAGCTTCTCTTAATGCTTTTAAAGCATCCAAATTTAAGTAATCACTTACTTTTCTTAAGGTGCGATAAACCAATTTTGATCTCATGAACATTAACCATCATCATCATAATTTGATTGTGATTACCACATCAATAGACTAAAAAACACAAAAAATGTAATTGACATTTTTTTATCATTGACCACATGTTTCAAACCATAATTTTTCTCTCCATTCAAAGTTCTACTACAACTTTCTCTGTTTTGGTTTTCGGTGATTAAAAAATTGAATTGTGGAGAAGTTATTTGAGGGCAGATAGTATGGACACTATTGTTTCGATGACATTGCATCAGAGTAAGCCAAAGCCAAAGGAGCAGGTACAAGCCACCCTCCATTTGATCTATAATACACACCTCCATTTAGGTATGGGATAAGGCGTGAGATTAGGTTTTGAATTTCACTTTGGTCTCTGGAATAAAATTTTGATGATGGTATACATTTTTTTTATTGTTTTTCGCTTATTTATAGTGCTATTTTTCTTTTGTGATATACACACTTAATATAAAATTTGTGGTCATATTTAAAAAATCAGGGTTAATGCCGATTTTTCAATACTCTTCCATGTAAATCAATACATTATTTCAATACTCAGTCAGGTAAATCAATACATTTAGTACAATTTTTTTATATCAAACACTTTCTTGCAACAAATTTTTTAAACAATCAAAGAATTTGAGTTCTTATTTGGCCCCTTTTCCAAAAAAAACCAAATTATCGTATTGATTTCTTACTGTTTAAGTTAGGAAGTATTGAAATACTTGATATACCGAGCATGAGGTCAACTAATGCTACTAATTTTCTAGCATTAGTTTGATAATATTAGTTGTTAATAATCGTTTTCATACAATCAGTTTATATCACTCTAGCTAAGTTTGTTATGCGTTAGTTAATTTTTTTACACGTTGTGACTTCCTGGTTACTTCCTGGCTACTCGCATGTTGGCCATGTGTTGCAAATTGTGCTACACTTCAACTGGAGAGCGTCGTAGCGAGAAACCAAGCTTCCTTTCAAGGAGAGCATTGTAGCGAACAACCAAGCTTCCTTTCAGGTTCTTGTTCTGCAACTGAATCGAAATTGCAGGAATAGTAACTGAATTGAGGAGAAGAAATCTACTGGAGGCTAGCCTTTGCTTCCATTCAACAACTCAATTCGGCTTCTAGAAGAACTTTGCTAGAGGGGCTGCTTCTACTTCAATATCTCATGTAAATTTTAGCTCGATATATCTCTGCTTAACTCTGTTTGTTTCATCTATATATATTTTAGTTTCATATGTAAATTTCTTAATCGTGGAAAACAAAATTACACAGTACTTACCTCATTTCCCCTTCTTCAAGAATTGCAAGCACCACATGATCTGGAAATGGCTTTTCAATACCTCTGCATGACTATCTAGCTTGATTCATTATTCCCTTTGTTTTCTGTATCAATGATATATACAACCATCCATCTACGTCCATATACAATTATCCTTCCACCGCCCATACAGTCGCTTCACTACTATTTGATAGCATTAGGCCACTGATAGCATAGAACTAATAGCACTAGGCCACTGATAACACCGATAAGGTCACTGATAGCACTGATACTTATAGCACTGAGACATTATGTTATCTCTATAACACACATTCCATTCTCATTATGTACCACACATCAAAGGATATGTTAGTTCCTGGGAATTCCATCTTTAACGTTCAAGAATGATGGTAAGTCTAATTGATGATAATCCACAGACGATAAGCCATAGATCAGATGTAGTTCCAAAGGCAATTGTTTAACTGACAACAAATACGTCAGTTCCAATTCCATTTTGAGAACTAGAAGCAAGGGTAGTTGGAGCAGCCAAAGCAATATTTCCATTAGATCCGGCTCCTGCCCTCAAGGCAACAGGGACTATTGTAAATGGTTTGTTGTTTTTTCAATAGTTCGGCACATAAATCAATACATTTAACATAAAGTTTTAATATCAAACAATTTTTGTAGACTTATAAAATTCTTACAACAATTTTTTTAACCAATCAAAGTATTTGAGGTCTTATTTGCCTCTTTCTAAGGAGAAACCAAATTATCTTACTGATTTCCTAATGTTTAAGTTAGGAAGTATTGAAATACTTGATATATCGAGCATGAAGTCGACTAATGCTATGGATCTTCTAGCATTAGTTTGATAACATTAGTTGTTAATAATCGGTTTCATACAATGAGTTTATATCACTCTAGCTAAGTTTGTTACGTGTTAGTTAAAAAAAAATTCACGTTGTGACTTCCTCGCTACTTCCTGGTTGTTGGCATGTCGGCCATGTGTTGCATTGTCATGCTACGCTTCAACTGGAGAGTGTCATAGCGAGAAACCAAGCTTCCTTTCAGGGAGAGCATGGTAGCGAGCCACCAAGCTCGCCTTTCAGGTTCTTTCTCTACATCTGAATCAAAATTGTTGGAATGGTAAATGAATTGAGGAGAAGAACTCTGCTGGAAATTGAATTGAGAAGAAGAACTTTGTTGGAGGACCAACCTTTGCTTCCATTCAACAACTCAATTCAACTTCTAGAATAACTTTGTTGGAGGGGTCGCTTATGATTCAGTTTCTCGAGCAAATTTTAGCTCGGTAAATCTCTACTTAACTCTGTTTTCTTCATCTATATATATTTTATTTTCATATGTAAATTTCTTGACAGTGATTTTTTTTTTTACATAGTATTTACCTCATTTTCCCTTCTTCAAGAATTGTAGACACCTCATGATTTGGAATGGATTTTCAATAGATTTGCATGGCTATCTAGCTTGATTCACTGTTCCCTTTGTTTTTTGTATCAATGATATATACAACCATCCATCTACGTCCATATACGACTATCCGTCCACCGTCCATACAACTGCTTTGCTACTAACTAATAACACTGGGCCACTGATAGCATAGAACTGATAGCATTGATAAGTTCACTGATAGCAATGAGACATTCTGTTAGCTCTGTAGCACACATTCCATTCTATAGCACACATCAAAGGATACATTAGTTCCTGGGAATACCATCCTTAACATTCCTGATTGATGATAAGCCGCATACGATAAGCCATAGATGAGATGTAGTTCCAAATCCAATTGTTTAGATACGCTAGTTCTAATTCCATTTTGAAAACCAAAAGCAAGAGTAGTCAAAGCAGCCAAAGCAACAGTTCCATTAGACCCGAATCCCCTTCACATAGTACCAGTTTCACCAGCACAAGCACCATGCCTTAGTTTTGATTCCTCGACCCCCGTCTCCCCTTTTACTGAAACACTAACATTTATCCCTTTCTGGGGTAGGAGTGAAGTCCGACCTCTCTTCCCTTGCTTCCCCACCCCGCAGTATTACTAACAAGAATCTAGATCTTTTTTGTGGTTTGGGGTTTGGGGTCGCCCCAGGCCACACTGTGAAAAGAAAAAACAACGTTCTATGTGACAAAGGAATAACTTTGACGTGAAGCACACAAATTCTAGACAAACGACCTGCACAAACATCTAATAAAGGACAATTCTGATTTGTAGAAAAAATGAGATTTGGAATGGACAAGCGCCTAAATGAAGAAAATGAAAATAACATGATTACCACTTGCTAGAGAAAAACAAACAAATTGAAAGGGGCGCTACATGAAGGAGATGTCGATGAGGTTTATTTTTCTCATATATATCATATTCTCATATTTTTCATTTACCAATTGCTAAGGAGATGATGCATTAAGATTAAATGTTGGTCTTCTTTAGGAGAAATGTTTGCACGTTGATATCTGGACAAAAATAATTCACCCAACAAGTTGTTATCTTTTCTCTGACTTCTCTTGGTGCCTCTCATGCATCTTTATCTATCCATGCCCTTGCTATTTGTACGAGATGATACTAGACTAGACCAATAAAAATTGGTGCTACCGTTGCTTTCTTGTTGAATGCTTATGGTTCTCTATTATGAAGGTTTGCTAGGCTAGGTGATTGATTTCCTTTTATTTTGTCTTTACCTCTACAACATAAACTGTTGCAGATTGAGGACGAAACCCAAATGAGTGTGATGCATGTAAACCATGCACTGACAACATGCATGTAAACCAAGTGGAAGCTTTGCAGGGTTGCTACTTGCACACATATCAAAATCATCATATTCCAACCATACTTTATAAAATTGTTATTGAAATATATAAAATTGTTATTGAAATAGAATGTGGTTGAGAAGTAATGGATCATTCTCATTATTATTATTGAAATTAAATCTCATTATTATTTTAAATTAAAAAACAAATGTATTATATTAGTCATAGAAAAAATATTATTTATATTAAGTAGTGAAATATTATTAAGTATTTTATCTATTCTAGTGTCACTTCAATTTCGCTGGGTACTTTCCCAATCTTTGTCCTTGTGTTACCATCTCCAATATTTGTCCCTGTGTTATCATCTCCTTGTCTTCGCAGTTGCAAAAGAAATGAGTGAACCTGCCCCACCATAGAGCTCTCTTCCAATTCCTCTGCCACCATTAGTCCTCTCCATTTAGCTCTCTTCCAATTCCTCTTCCACCATAAGTCCTCTCCATTTTTCGACCATACAGACATTTTTTATTTCTTTATAAGATTCGAGGAGATATATCGGGATCTTGCGCTGTACAAAGGCTTGTTAGAGGTTCTAGGAGAAATTTGTTTGAAAAGCTTATCTAAGTACAACACAAGAAGCAACCTCAATACAAGAAGATCAAGGTGTTTTGTAATCTTTATTTCATATTAAAAAACTCATATAACTTTTTTTTAAACATTATGTAATCTATATTATGCATTTTCTTTGTTCTAATTTTTTTGGTCTTTTCAAAAGTAAATAAAATTTTCAAATCTTGTAATTTTGTTATTGTGGTTAAAACGATTTGTGAATTCTTCGTAAATTGGATTCTCTTATTTATTACCATGACTACATAGCTATATACTCCCTTAGTTTTTTCTAATCAAAATTAAATTGGACATCCAACATATAGCTCTTTAATAGGTTTTAGACAATAAATATGGTACCTTTGACACAACACTTAGTATAAATTATAATTTATTACCATCATTGGATCACTGCATAGTCTAAATTCCATTGGATGTAGTTTGGGTAGTTGGGAGGAGTGATTGTTACCTTCTCCACCTAGGTTCAATTCCTTGTGAGTGACATGTTGTTTCCTTAAATGGGCCTATAAGATGTTCTTGTTATTGAGCCCCCAATATTCTGAAAATACTAGGCCTCCCTATGTTCTCTCTGATGCGACTCTTAACTATGGAGATCGAAAATACATTATCTACCATCGCTTCTACACGGATACAGATGCAGTTGATCACAATAATTGCTACAAATTTATGGCCGCCTCCCTCAAATTGCCTTAGATCATGCCTCTCTTCAAGTGTTGCATGAAAATCAAGTAGCACACAATTAGACTAATAATAATTCAAGACTAATAACAAATCACTTGAATTATAAGGCAACGTTGGGATTTCTCCTTTTTTTTGTTGTTGTATTGCACCCCCACAAAGAAGTCCTTGGCAACTACTCATAGCAAAAACCGAAAAACACTGTAGACAATCGGGGCGCATGAATTTACTAAATGTCTTATCTAGAAACAACATATTGTTATTATGAATTAGAAAACACATAAAACACATGTTAATGAAAAGGATACAAATATATGTATGGCACCCATGTCTCTGTATTAGTGTTGGAGGTCAAGCTGATATGGACATATTTTAACATGAAATTTTGCACATACTAAAGCTTTAGCACAAAGACATTGAGACGTCATGGATTCACGCTCCATGTGCGTGGAGGGTATTAGTATGCATGTTGCATTCCTTGTTAAGGAATCAAACCCTGTAAACACGTAAAACAAAGATGGTAAGCATTTAAGACACTGTAAAACAATGTAGACAATCAGAGCGTAGGGATTAGAGCACATGAATTGACTAAATGTCTTATCTTGAAACAACATAACAACATGTGCTTTCTAGTTTTTTTCGCAGGGACTTGTTGCTCAACAACCATGCCTGTTTTTTAACCTTATGTTGATGTAAAGGTCTATCATAATTCTTTACATCAATTGTTCCCCATAATAATTTATAAGTGAGGTTTTCTCTAATAATGACACTTTGGATTTGATATCTATAGATTGAAAACCCTAAATAGCATAACAAATTTGATATTAAAATAATAATAATAATAATTTATCTTTGTAAATGTTCTATAGTGTTATATGAAGAATTTTCAAATTGTAAAGGATGGAGCAATCAAACCAGAAAAAATTATTACCATTACTCTATTTTGAAGAGGTAGATGAGAAATACAAGAACTTTAAACAAATTGAAGTTTATGTATAATTTATTGAAAGAATTATATATAACACTTATTAAAAGAAATTTGACATTATGTTGTTATTAAATTTAATTTAAAACAAAAAGTGTGGTATTTAAAAAAAATTAGAAGATAAACAAGATTAAAATAAGATCTCAATTTGATTGACATTATGTTATTTTTTAACTAAATTAAAAATAAATAAATAAATAATGTAGTATTTTAAAAATTAAAGAATAAACAAAATTAAAATAAAATAGGGAAACGATAACTCTAATGGTAAAAGATCAAAATCCATAATACAAGAAAATTTTAAAGTAAATATTTCCTTATTATACATATATGGCTTAATTCTCTAGGAGGAGAAAAGCACCTTTTTCCCTGCAGGCCAAAGATGAGAAAAACGAAAAGCACCTTTTTCCCTCCACTCTAAAGATGAGAAAAAGACGATGAGAAACTTGTCAATTATATGATGAATAACTACCTTCTCGGCTGCTCCTCCAGATGTGACCAAGCAAGTTGGTAATTTAATTACCCTTTCGCACTCTAATTTCAATCTCCTTCTAAATGCAATAATGCTCGAGATAAATACTCAAGCAAATATTCAAATATTATGTATACAAATATTCAAACATATTATTTTTTTTCAAAATTTTAAAAAATTAAAATTTACAATTATTCTATTTAAACAAAGTTCAATTTTCAATACTTCTTATACGTTGAAGTGTTAAAATTTGCAATTATTATATTTAAATAAAGTTTAATTTTCAATACTTCTTATACATTGAAGTGTTTGAATTTGCAATTATTATATTTAAATAAAGTTTAATTTTCAATACTTCTTATACATTGAAGTGTTTGAAAAGGATGGTTGGAAATGGGAATAGAAATAAAAACAAAGTTTCATAAAAAAAAATAAAAAAAAATAACCATTGCTTAGAAAACCAAACAAGAGGAAAATATTCTCTACAAATTAAAAAAACAGGGTATTTTAATGAAATTTCCAGTCATGTACTCTATCAATTCAAGGGTGTCTTAATGAAATTTCCAGCCATGTACTCTATCAATTCAAGCTTGAGTTTTCGGGCCAATAAAGTGCAATTTTCAGCATGTGTATGTTAAAACCTTGTGCAACTATGAGCATCAAGATACATTGATGTGTTTGAAGAGGAGGTGTGGAAATGAGGATGGAAGCCACGGAAGAGTAAAAATAAAGTTCCATATATTTAAAACCAAACAAATGGAGGAATTTATTGCAATTTCTACAAGTTAAAAAAAAAAGAAGCTTAATAAAATTTCCAGCCATGTACTCTATCAATTCAAGTTTGAGTTTTAGGGTCAACAAAGTGAAATTTTTCAGCACTTGCATCTTAAAACCTTGTGCAACTGAATGGACATCAAGATAAAACTTACATTTTTTTTATTATTATGGACCACTCGAAATGAACCCCGCCAATGGAATCATGCACCAGTGTTCTAGAAATGGACCTTGCTAATCGAATCCTGCACGCTCGTCGTTGTTTTGTAGTGGACCAAAACCTTGTAATCACTATCTTCCAAAAGAATGCTCGGATTGAGGGAAATGATTAGGGTTTTGAGTGAATAAATTACACAATTTTTTTAAATAAATGTTGCAATTTTTTTATTATATCTAATAACAACAAGGTTGAAATATAGCTCGTTTTGCTCCTCCATATCATGTGGGTGACAACCATATCATGTAGGTGACAACTTACAAAGGCGGATAGAAGTATCCTATAATGTTCCCAAGCATATTTTCCAGGAACATAATGGAATTTTTACTTGATTTTGTAGTTCTTTGTGAGAGCTTTGCAGATTGCTTTCCCCAGGGTTGTGATGGAGTTGTTTCCTAGGGTTTCACAACATATAGAAGATAGATATGGACAATTATAGAAGAACATAACAAGGTACACAATAATAACACAATGGAATAGCCAAAAACTTCAGATCTGACCTTTATTTATTTAGTAAACCAACCTCCATACAAGACATATGCAAATATGGAAGAATATAGTAGAAATATAGAAGTTATGGATGAAGATGCCTCCCTAGTATAATAAAAAGAGTTGTGAGTGCTCCAAAAGACCCCAATGGTTGCATGCAAGTGTAAAAAGATCAATTTCTTCCCCTTCTTTGATCTGGCTCTCAAAATTGGTTGAGTTGTGAATTGAATGGCTATAGAGACCCTAGGTATTTCGGTCCCTTCTCTTCTGACCTCCAAATCCCGAAAAAACACTGTAGATCTATAGATCTGATGATGTATAAAACATATGATGAGATCCCTAACTAAATTGCGAGATCTAACCCTCCAACTCACTGAACCTCTAAGAGAAGATGTGCCCTCCTTCAAAAATCTGCCCAACCAAGAGAAATAATAAATATGTAGAGAAAATCCCTCAAGAACTGATAAAAAATGGTGTTATGGTGACGAAAAATTCTTCTATACAATGGTGATGGAAAATTCTTCTATCGAACACTTCCTCCTCCAATAGTGCACCCTTCTTGTATAAAACCTTCAAAACGACCCCTTGCTTCCACACAAATTTTCTAAGACTGATATGAAACTGAGTAGAATGCGAGGGTGGGATATTTCACCACCTTGACCAAGCTTGGATCAGGAACATGGGAGTCTTTCACCTCCTTGCTGATCTCAAGGATTTGTTTACTCATAACCCTCAAAATGTCTAAGTTGCAGAGCTTAATATGCAAATGAGAAAATGTCATGAATGAGGAGCAAGGCACCATCCTCTCCCTTTTCTACCTCCATCTTTTAATTTTCAATTGAATTAATTAATTGACTTCTAAGGTTATTACTTTATGTCCTCATCTCATCCAATTAGCTTTTTATTTTCTTTTTACCAAAGTCACTTTAATAATATAACCTTTACTCCTAAGTGACCACTTTTTGCGCCTCTTAGCCCCTTTTTTCCCATGAGACTATAGTCTAGAGGGGAAACTAGACTACTAAATATCTCAAAACCCTTGTCAAGAAGAGGGGGACATTACAGTCTCCCCTACTAGAAATTGCTTGCCCACAAGCAATCCTATTCACTTTCCCAAGTGGCATCCTATAGGAATTTTTGTCCATTTGATCAAGTATTCCTTGATGTTCATGTTCCTTATCTTTTTCACCCTCACCTCCAAGACCCCTTCTGGAATCAAACTCAAATGTACTTCTTCATCTACTAGTGGCAATCCCTCATTAGTTGCAACATGCTGCCCCAATGCCCTTTTAGGCATGATACATGGAAGATATTATGGATTTTACTTCCTTGTGGTAGTTATAATTCATATGCAACTGACCCCACCCCCCTTTTCACCCTGTAAGGCCCATAAAAGAAAGGTTTGAGTTTTTCATTGCCATTTTTCTTAATGGATGCATGCCTGTATGTTTGTAGCCTTAAATAGACCAAGTCCCCTACCTCAAAAACACACTCCACTCTGTACTTATTTGCATATAGTTTCTGTTGGTTTTGAGCTCTTTGCAAATGATCTTTGAGTTCTTTAAGGATGTCTTGGATTTCTTGTATCCACTCCTTAGCCATAGGAGGTATACTATCTCCAAACACAATCTCCACAAAAGTGAGGGGGTCATAACTATATAAAGCTCTGAAAGGAGACATACCAATGGACATATGGTAAGTGGTGTTGTAGCAGTATTCACCCAAGTGTAGCCACTTGACCCATGCCTTGTGTTTCCATGTCACATAATTTCAGAGGTATCCTTCCACTCACTTTTTAACTATCGTGGTTTGACCATCTGTTTGTGGATGATAGCTAGTACTAGGGGTTAATTATGTACCCACTAGTCGAAATAACTCCTGCCAAAAGGTGCTCATAAATCTATTGTCCCTGTCACTCACAATCGTCTTGGGTAACCCATACAACCTGAAGACTTCTCTAAAAAGTAGATCTACCACTTGAGATGTGTTATATTCCATGGGGATAGAAAAATAATGAGCAAACTTGATCAAACGATTTACTAGCACAAAGATGTAGTCCCTACCCTGTGCCTTGGGGAGCCTTGTAATGGAATCCATAGATACACTTTCCCACTTATACTTCGGATTGGGAAGAGGTTGCAATATACCTATTGGGTGGGTGTGTTAATCCTTGTTATGTTGGCAAGTGACACACTCCTTGATGTGGCGCATGACATCTTCCTTGAGACCTTTCCAAGTAAATCTCTCTCTTATCTGTCTATATGCTTTAAGGAATCCTTGATGCCCTGCTAGTGATGAGTTATGAAATGCTTAAAGCACTCTCTTTATGGACAATGATTCATGAACCAAATAAATCCTCCCCTTATAATATATGATGTCATCTATAATCATGTACCTGTAATCCTGTAACTTTTCACCCATTAATTCACATGCAAACCTTTTTTTAATAGATGAGATTTCCAATCAACTAATATCTCTGACATGGAGTAGGTTGAGGGTCTTCTAGACAAAGAATCTGCTACCGCATTGTTTTTTC
Organism: Picea engelmannii; assembly: GCA_009831015.1. NCBI lineage: Eukaryota > Viridiplantae > Streptophyta > Pinopsida > Pinales > Pinaceae > Picea > Picea engelmannii. The sequence continues at coordinate 241,750 of ML815985.1, read as the reverse complement.
CCTTGAAAAATTCTATGTCAAAGTTATAGGCTTGGATCTTACACACCCACTTTTGTTGCCTCTCATTGAGGTACCTCTCCTTTGAGAAGTACTTGAGGCTATTATCATCAGTCGTGACCACAAATTTCGCCCCCATCGAATATTGCCTGAATTTATCCAGTGCATGCATTATGGCTAGCATTTCCTTGACATAAATTGTATAAAGCAACTCAGACCCTCTCAGTTTTCATCTCTCATATGCAATGGGATGCATATTCTACAAGAGTACATCTCCAATCCCCTTACCTGATGCATCACACTCCAAAATGAATGTCTAAGAGAAATATTTTAAAGATAGTACAAGACAAATGCTCATTACCTTCTTCATTTTTTCAAAAGTCAATTGTGCCTCACTACTCCACTTGAATGCACCCTTTTTGGTCAAATCAATCAATGGTGTGCATAACTGAGAAAATCCTTTAACAAACCTCCTGTAGTAGCTGCAAATACCAAGAAATCCCTTGAGCTTTGTAAGTTTTTTAGGTGTGGGCCAATCAATTATAACTTGGATCTTTTCTTGGTGAACATGTACCTCGTTTTCCCCAATGATATGTCCCAAATAAATAACTTCATTCATCCCAATTTCACATTTTGATTCTTTAGCATACAATGATTTCTCCTCCATGATGTTTAATACCTCATTTGGATGCTTGAGGTGATCTTCCCATGTTTTACTATAAATCAACAAGTCATCAAAGAAGACTAGTAGAAATTTCCTCAATTGTTTGTTGAATACATGGTTCATGTAGGATTGGAAGGTGGTTGGTGCATTGGTCAACCCAAAAGGCATGAAAAGGAACTCATAATGCCCATATTGACATCCGAAATCTATTGTGTGCACATCCTTCTCCCTCATTCTAATTTGACAGTATCCATATCACAAATCAATTTTGGTAAAGTATATTGTGCCATGTAGCTGGTCCAATAGCTCATCTATCCTGGGGATGGGATACCTATTTTTTATGGTTTTCTTATTTAGAACCCTATATTCAATACACATGTGCATGGTCCCATATTTCTTCTTGACCAATACCACTGAAGATGAGAAAGGGATGGAACTTGGTCTAATGTGGCCCATTTACAATAACTCCTTAATGGATTTTTCAATTTCATCCTTGAATTTCTTGGGATGTCTATATGGTATAGTGATAATTGGTTTGGCCCCTTCCTCCAACTATATGATATGCTCAAATCTCCTATCTGAAGGCTTTCCTGGGGGAATAGGTCCAAAAACCTTCCTATGTTCATCAATTATCCTTTGCATGTCTCTTAAATAAGAATGGTGTTTTTCTTGAGCACTTTGAGTGACCACCAAACAATCTGTTGCATAAGCCATATCCCCACATATAAAAATTGCTTCCATGCGCTTTGTTGAAACTACCTTGGGTGAATTTTCTATAATTCCCTTCAATGTCACCTTTTTTCCTTCTTCAGAGTTGAAGGACATCTCCATGGTATTGTAATTGGTAGTAATGGGTTTCAAGGTGCTAATCCATTGAACTCCCAGTATCACATTAGTGTCAAGAAGATACATCACATGGAAGTCCTAAGTTAAAATGTACCTTCCCAAGGTGATATTCATTTGAGGGATATACCTGTCTGTAACGACCCTAATTGGATACATGCTTAAATATTATAAAGTAAAATTAATTAAAAGAAATTAATTATGGTTAACTGAGTAATAATTCAAATTACAGATCACATTTAATGACCTGTTAAATAAAATTAATAGATCAATGAAAAATGATATAAAAATGGTGGCGTATGCAGAGAGGGATAGCCATGGATCCCGAGGAGATAAAACATTAACTCATGACGAAGGACGGAGGACGCAGGGTGGTTGGAGGAGTAATTGCTTGAGTCGGCCAGGAGGAATAAGGGACGGGAAGAGGGGGATGTGTGCACCATTCGACGGGGGATGGATGTTGTGGACTGTATTTGCTGGGCCAACTGTATTGGCTGAGACTGTTGTATTTTTCCATGAGCATAGAGCCTCTGGACGGTTATGTTTTGCCATGAGTAGAGAGCCTCTAGACGGTTGTATTTTGCTGTGAGCAGCGAGTTTCCGAGCACTATTGTATTTTGTGGACTTTTGGACTTACTGGGGCACAGAGTTTTGAGGCTGTGGATTTTGATCAGGGGAGGCACTGAGTTGCTGGAGGTTTTGGGCACGGAGGGCCAGGATATCCGTAGATATCCTGGAGCTAGGTAGTTTTCCTAGTTGGCAGGGAGGACAGTAGTTTTGGGCA
>ML815985.1:217596-230467 GCA_009831015.1 Picea engelmannii | reverse complement strand
TTTAATGACCTGTGAAATAAAATTAATAGATCAATGAAAAATGATATAAAAATGGTGGCGTATGCAGAGAGGGATAGCCATGGATCCCAAGGAGATAAAACATTAACTCATGACGAAGGACGGAGGACGCAGGGTGGTTGGAGGAGTAATTGCTTGAGTCGGCCGGGAGGAATAAGGGACGGGAAGAGGGGGATGTGCGCACCATTCGACGGGGGATGGATGTTGCAGACTGTATTTGATGGGCCGGTTGTATTGGCTGAGACTGTTGTATTTTTCCGTGAGCAGAGAGCCTCTGGATGGTTATGTTTTTCCGTGAGCAGAGAGCCTCTGGATGGTTATGTTTTGTCGTGAGCAGAGAGCCTTTGGACGGTTGTATTTTTCTGTGAGCAGCGAGTTTCTGAGCACTATTGTATTTTGTGGACTTTTGGACTTACTGGGGCACAGAGTTTTGAGGCTATGGCTTTTGATCAGGGGAGGCACTGAGTTGCTGGAGGTTTTGGGCACGGAGGGCCAGGATATCCATAGATATCCTGGAGCTAGGTGGTTTTCCTAGTTGGCAGGGAGGACAATAGTTTTGGGCAGTTATTTTTCTGTTTGTGGCAGGATTGACCCAGTAGCAGGAAGCAGGAAGGCAACAACGAGGCACAAAAGCAACATAAATTAGCATCAAAACCAGGTACTTTGTTAAGTTATGTATTTATTTCTTCTTCCATGAAAACAATATTTATTGATAAATCTGAGTTACTAAAGTTGCTGTCATGAAAATCAATATTATGCTAGAAAGTCGTTTATTCAGTTTATTAAATAAAAATGATCAGGACATTTAATGATGTTTAGAAGTATATGGGCATTACACTGTCACATGGCATGATGCACCCTCCTACTACCTCCACCATGAATCCATCAAACTCAATAGTGGGTATATTCCTTTTTCTCACTAAGGCCACATCAATAAAGTTATGGGAAGATCCACCATAAATATACATTGTAACCCTATGCCCTTGGAGAACTCCTCTTATAATGAAGGTACTAAATCTTTGCACCCGACTGATGGATGCTATGACTTCCTTCTTAATCCATGGTTTCTTGCGCACTGTCTCCTTTTCACCTTCGTCTTGTATATTCTCTTCATCGGTTGGAGTGACCTCCATGTTCTGAATGTTCCTAAACTCATCTTCCTTCTCCTCGCTATTTGGGAGTACCTCAATGCAGTGTATCTTTCTCTTTCCCATACATATGTTCCCAAGGTTCTTTGCAAGTAAAACACAATTGTTTTCTCCTCAACTCTCCCCTAGTGTCCTCATCTAACTTTCCCTTACCTTTATCTACAAATATTGGCTCCTTTCCGTCAGGAACAATAGGTGGTTGTGGGGTGAAATTATGTTTCTGAGATGCCCCAACCAAATCCTTGGTCTTCCAAATCGCATCATGTAAGTTGGTAGGCTTAAAATCCTTGACCCACCCATGCAAAGGCTTTGTTATCCCCTAAGAAAAAAGCATTAGTAATCTAGCCTCTGATACATCAGGAACCATCACTTATATTCTATTAAATTCTTCTATGAATGGCTCAGCTAAACCTGTTTCAGGTCATCCTAGTCAAAATTGTCCATAAGCCTCTGTGTGAATTCCTTGTAAGAGATGATATGCTCATGCCCTAGGGTAGTCATCCCATGAAACCACCACTCATTGGATTTACCCTCCAAATACAATGTAGAAAATTTTATGGCATCCAAATCCATCATGGCATTCAGTTGTAGGTAACCATCCAACTTTTTCACCCACGCCTTGGAAGATAACTTGGTTGTCCCATCAAATGGTGGGATCTCCATCTTTCCTGCCCCGTGCCCCTAGGTCATAATTCCCCCTGTGAAACTCCCTAGGCCTTCCTCTAAATTTGATTCCACAATATTTTGAAACTATGACATGCCTCCTGAAACTTGCGCTTAGGGTTGCATACTCTCTCTCGTACAGATCAAATTTGTCTTCAATATACCCATGACCCTACAATCCTTGTTGATGCACATCCAATAAAATACGCATGTAAGGTCTTGATGTATCCCTGCTATTAACTAACATCATGTTATGAGCGCCTCCAAATAAGCTTTGGCCTTCATAGGGGTTCCACTGACTAGTCTCTGTGTAATTCCCTTCTCCTCCATGGGATCCACTAGCCCCATTGTTACACCCATTTCTTTGAGGCTCTCTACCATGAGCCATGTGCATGAGAAGATATGTAATCTTCTCTTGTCCTTCCTTCAGAGTGGTGTTTATATATGTCAAAGATATCTTGAACTCATCTTGTTTCCTTGATAAGTGTTCCTGAGCTTCTTGCATCTAATGTTGTAAATCAAATTGTGTCCTATCCATGGAGCGCTTCATTTCCTAAAACATGTTCATCCATCCTTCCTTATCATTGTCAACGCATGTTTCTTATCTTTCCCCCATACTGCTTTCTATCTCTTCCCTTTCTGGTGAATCTGGTAAAGGCTTTCCTCCTCAACCTCTCCTTCTAGTCATCAATTAAATCACAGGCTAGCAAGGATATTCACTTTGATACCACTATAATGTTCCCAAGCATATTTTCCAGGAACATAATTTTTTTTTACTTGTTTTTGTGAGTTGTTTGTGAGTGTTTTGTAAATTGTTTCCCCTAGGGTTACACTGGAGTTTTTTACAAGAGTTTCACATCATATAGAAGATAGATATGGAAAATAATAGAAGAACACAACACGATACAAGAGAATAACACAATGGAATAGCAAAAAAATACAGATTTGACCTTTATTTATTTAGTAAACCAACCTCCATACAAGAGATATAAAGATTTGGAAGAATATAGTAGAAATATAAAATTTGTGGATGAAGATGCCTCCTTGGTACAATAAAAAGAGTTGTGATTTCTCCAAAATACCCCAATGGTCGCATGCAAGTGTAAACAAGATAATTTTCTTTACCTTCTTCGATCTGGCTCTCAAAACTGGCTAAGTTGTACACTACCTAGCTGTAGATACCCTAGGTATTTTGGCCCCTTCTCTTCTGACCTCCAAATCCCTGAAAAATATTGTATATCTATATATTTGATGATGTAGAACACATATGATGAGATCCCCAACTAAACTGTGATATCTAAACCTCCAACTCACTGAACGTCCAAGAGAATATGTGCCCTCCTTCAAAAATTCACCCAACCAAGAGAAATAATAAATATGCAGATAAAATACCACAAGAACTGATGAGAAATGGTGTTATGGCGATGAAAAATCCTTCTAGACAATGATTAGGCTCATATCTACCTTCTCCTAGGAAAATCAAACACTTCCTCCTCCAACAATGCTCCCTCCTTGCATAAAACCTTCAAAAGGACACCCTCCTTCCAAAAACCTCTTCTAAGATTGATCTAAAATTGAGTATAATGGTGAGGGTGGGATTTTCCACCACCTTGACTAAGCTTGGATAAGGAACAAAGGAATATTTCACCTCCTTGCTGATCTCTAGGGTTTGTTTACTCAAAACCCTCAAAATGTCTAAGCTGCAGAGGTCAAGATGCAAATGCGAAAATGTCATGAATGAGGAGTGAGATGCCCTCCTCTCCCTCTTCTACTTCCATATTTTAATTTTCACTTAAATTAATTAATTGACTTCTAAGGTTATTACTTTATGTCCTCATCTAAGCCAATTAGCTTTTTATATTCTTTTTACCAAAGTCACTTTAATAATATAACCTTTACTCCTTAGTGACCACTTTTTGCACCTCTTAGCCCCCTTTTCCCCATGAGACTATAGTCTAGAGGGGCAACTAGACTACTAAATCTCTTAATAACCTTGTCAAGAAGAGGGGGATATTATAGTTTCCCTACTCGAAATTTGTTTCCCACAAGCAATATTGAATATGTCCATTGTAGAACTCGTTCACTCTCCCAAGTGGCATCTTCTATAGGTAAATTTTTCCATTTGATCAAGTATTCCTTGATGTCCCCGTTCCTTATATTTTTTTCCCTCATCCCCAAGACCTCTTATGGAATCAAACTCAGATGTCCTTCTTCATCTACCGGTGGCAATCCCTCATTATCTACAACATGTTGTCCCAATTCCCTTTTTAGACATGATACGTGGAAGACATTATGGATTTTACTTCCCCGTGGTAGTTATAACTCATGTGCAACTTCCCTCGCCTTCCTTTTCACCCTGTAAATCCCACAAAAGTGGGGTTTGAGTTTTTCAGTGCCATTTTTTCTTAATGGATACTTTCATGTATGGTTGTAGCCTCAAATAGACCAAGTTTCCTACCTCAAAAGTATGCTCCACTATGTGCTTATCTGCATATAATTTATGTTGGTTTTGAGCCCTTTGCAAATGATCTTTGAGTTCCTTAAGGATGTATTGGCATTCATGTATCCACTCCTTAGCCATAAGAACTCTACTATCTCCAAACACAATCTCCATAAAAGTGAGGGGGTCATAACTATATAAATCTTTGAAATGAAACATATCAGTGGACATATGGTGAGTGGTATTGTAGCAGTATTCACCCAGGTGTAGCCACTTTACCCATGCCTTCTGTTGTCCTGTCACATAATTTTGGAGGTATCCTTCCACCCACTTGTTGACTATCTTGGTTTGACCATCTATTTATGGATGATAGCTAGTATTGGGGGTTAATTATGCACCCACTAGTCGAAATAAATCCTTCCAAAAGGTTCTCATAAATCTGTTGTCCCTGTCACTCACAATCATCTTGGGTAACCCATGCAACCTGAAGACTTTTCTGAAAAATAGATCTACCATTTGAGATGTGCTATAGTCCACGGGGATGGAAAAAATGAGCAAAATTGGTCAAACAATCTACTACCACAAAGATGGAGTCCCTACCCTGTGCCCTTGGGATCCTTGTAATGAAATCCATATATACACTTTCCCACTTATGCTTCAGAATGGGAAGAGGTTGCAATAGACCTGTTTGGTGGGTGTGTTCATCCTTCTTATGTTGGCAAGTGACACACTCCCTGATGTGGCACATGACATCTTGAGACCTTTCCAAGAAAATATATCTCTTATATGTCTATATTCTTTATGGAATCCTTGATGCCCTGCTAGTGATGAGTTATGAAATGCTTGAATCACTCTCTTCTTGAAAAAGGATCCAAGAACCAAATAAATCCTCCCCTTAGAATATATTATGTCATCTATAATATTGTACCTGTCATCCTATAACTGCCCATCCATCAACTCGCATGCAAAATTATTTTTTGAGTACTCTACCAATAGATGATATTTCCAATCAACTGATATCTTTGACATGGATTAGGTTGAGGGTCTTCTAGACAAAGCATCTGCTACCACATTGTTTTTTCCCTTGACAAAATCTATGTCAAAGTTATAGTCCTGGATCTTACTCACCCAATTTTTTTGCCTCTCATTGAGGTCCTTCTGCTCTAAGAAGTACTTGAGTCTATTACGATCGTTCATGACCACAAATTTCACCCCCCAACAAATATTGCCTGAATTTAGCCAGTGCATGCATTATAGCTAGCATTTCCTTGTCATAAATTGTATAAAGAAACTAATGCCCTCTTAGTTTTCGTCTCTCATTTGCAATGGGATTCCTATTCTGCATGAGTATGACTCCAATCCCTTCACTTGATGCATCACACTCCAAAATGAATGGCTGAGAGAAATCTAGTGAAGATAGCACAAGACAAGTGCTCTTTACCTTCTTCATTTTGTAAAAAGTCAACTGTCCATCACTACTCCACTTGAATGCACCCTTTTTTATCAAATCAATCAATGGTGCGCATAACTGAGAAAATCCTTTAACAAACCTCCTATAGTAGCTACAAATACCAAGAAATCCCTTGAGATCTATAGGTGTTTTAGGTGTGGGCCAATCAATTATATCTTGGATCTTTTCTTGGTGAACATGTACCCCCTTTTCTCCTTTGATATGTCCCAAATAAATAACTTCAATCTGACATCCCAATTTCACATTTTGATTCTTTAGCATACAATGATTTCTCCTCCATGATGTTTAAGACCTCATTCACATGCTTGAGATTATCTTCCCATGTCCTACTGTAAATCAACAAGTCATCAAAGAAGACTAGTAGAAATTTCCTCAATTGTTTGTTGAATACATGGTTCATGCAGGATTGGAAGGTGGCTGGCGCATTGGTCAACCCAAAAGACATGACAAGGAACTCATAATTCCCATAATGGCATATGAAAGATGTTTTGTGTACATCATGCTCCCTCATTTTGATTTGATGGTATCCAGAGCGCAAATCAATTTTGGTAAAGTACACTACGTCATGTATCTCGTCCAAGAGCTCATCTATCCCGGGGATGGGATATCTTTTTTTATGGTTTTCTTATTGAGAGCCATGCAGTCAATACACATGTGCATGGTCCCATATTTCTTCTTGACCAATACCACTAAAGATGAAAAAGGGCTATAACTTGGTCTAATATGGCCCATATCCAATAACTCGTTAATGGATTTTTCAATTTCATCCTTGAATTTATTGGGATGTTTATATGTTATAGTGATAACTGGTTTGTCCCCTTCCTCCAAAACTATGATATGCTCAAATCCCATATCTGGAATTTTCCCTAGGAAATAGGTCCAAAAACCTTCCTATGTTTATCAATTATCCTTTGCATGTCTCATGAATAGGAATGGTGTTTTTCTTGAGTGCTTTGAGTGACCACCAGACACTCTGTTGCATACGCCACATCCCCACATCTAAAAATTTCTTCCACGTGCTTTGTTGAAACTAACTTGGGTGATTTTTTTTTCATTCCCTTCAATGTCACATTTTTTCCTTCTTCAGAGTTGAAGGACATCTCCATGGTATTGTAATTGGTAGTAATGGCTCCCAAGGTGCTAAGCCAATGAACTCCCAGTATCACATTAGTGTCATGAAGATCCATCACTTAGAAGTCCTAAGTTAAATTGTACCTTCCCAAGGTGATATTCATTTGAGGGATATACCTATCACAAGGCATGGTGCGCCCTCCTACTACCTCCACCATGAATCCATCAAACTCAACAGTGGATGCCTCTTTCTCACTAAGTCTACATCAATAAAGTTATTGGAATCTCCTCCATCAATCAACACTGTAACCCTTTTCCCTTGGAGAACTCCTCTTATTCTGAAGGTACTAAATCTTCTCATCCCACTAATGGATGTTATGAATTCCTTCTTAATCCCTGGTTTCTTGTGCACCGTCTCCTCTTCACCTTCCTCTTGTATATTGTATTCATCGGTTGGAGAGACCTCCATGTTCTGAATGTTCCCAACCTCATCTTCCTCCTCCTCACTATCTGAGAGTACCTCATTGTAGTGTATCTTTCCCTTTCCCATACATCGGTTCCTTGGCTCCCAAGGTTCTTTGCAGGTAAAACAAAGTTTTTTTCTCCTCAACTCTATCCTAGTGGCCTCATCTAACTTTCCCTTACCTTTATATGAAAATCTCGACTCCTTTCCCTTAGGAACAATAGGTGGTCATGGGGTGAACATGTGTTTCTGATATGCCCCTACCAAATCCCTAGTAAAGGATGTTTTCCTCGGCCTCTACTTCTAGTCATCAATTAAATCACAGGCTGGAAAGGATATTTTCTTTGATACCATTGTAATGTTCCCAATCATTTTTTACTGGAAAGGATATTCGCTAGAAAGGAACATAACGGATTTTTTACTTGTTTTTGTGAGTTGTTTGTGTGTGTTTTGCATATTGTTTCCCCCAGGGTTGCGCTGGAGTTGTTTCCTAGAGTTTCACAACATATAGAAGATAGATATGGACAATAATAGAAGAACAAAACAAGATACAAGAGAATACCACAATGGAATAGCCAAAAACTTCATATTTGACCTTTATTTATTTAGTAAGCCAACCTCCATACAAGAGATATATATATATGGAAGAATATAGTAGAAATATAGAAGTTATGGTTGAAGATGTCTCCCTAGTACAATAAAAAGAGTTGTGAGTGCTCCAAAAGACCCCAATGGTTGCATGCAAGTGTAAACAAGATCAATTTTCACTTAAATTAATTAATTGACTTCTAAGGTTATTACTTTATGTCCTTATCTTAGCCAATTAGTTTTTTATTTTCTTTTTACCAAAGTCACTTTAATAATATAACCTTTACTCCTTAGTGACCACTTTTTTCGCCTCTTATCCGCTTTTTCCCCATGAGACTATAGGTTAGAGGGGAAACTAGATTAATAAATCTCTCAAGACCCTTGTCAAGAAGAGGGGGACATTACATATCCAACCCTAGATTTTCACTTCTCTTGTTGACCTCCAAAAACCTTGGTGCATGTGTGTGATTCTCTATGGATTACTCTCGCTATTTCAACTGAAACTTGAATTTACCTTGTCTTTACATCCGAGGAAGCAAGGAACATCAAAATGTCCTTCCATTTCAAATGATTTCAACGACTGATCAACCAAATATTTTGATACTGAACTCAAATTTGAATTTCCATATTAATCCTGAAACTGAACAAAATCTCCTAATTTCAATTTTTTTTTGCCAATTCAACTGAATTTGGTAACTATGATGTAAAGTACCTTGCTACTTGCTACTCTTGATACAATGATATACTAGCACAAGCAAAACATTATGGTTGATGAATGTCGATAGGCTATAACAACAAAAGGAAGGAGTAATTAGATCAAATATATTGTACATTGTTGTAAATATTGTTGCTATTTTTTTACAATTGGAAATGTGTGGGGGCAAAGAATGATTTCAATGAGTTTTAGCCAAATAAAAAGAATAAATGTCCCATATTTTAATTCTTTCATTTCTCTCTGGTTCTAGGATTTGCCTTGCTCTCCGGTTATTGAAAAATTAGGGTTTGTTATTGTTATTGAAAAATTAGGGGTTTTTATTTTTAATGACGTCCAACTCCATTTTCTCAGACTCTGCTCGATGGTAATGTGCGCACCTGCATAATGACATCCAATTCCATTGTTAACTTGTAAGGTTAAACAAAACACCAATTAACATATGCGCCAATTAACGAAACGACAAGGTTAGTGTGCCCACCTGCACATTGACATCCAAATAATCCATGCAAACACATGCACCCACCAACTTTTATTCATATTAAAAACACATGGACACCTAGTAAAAAAATAGTAAAAAATGAAATCACAGTAAAATACTTAAATTTAAGTACAGTAAAACAACAATGAACCACGATTATTATGTTAACCACCTCAATCACCCTTTTTAATGACGGACAAACATATTTTGTCATACAAGGAAGTTAATTCTACAAGGAAGTTAATTCTAAATGATAGCCTTTGATTTGTTGTGACGATGAACAATATTCACAACATATGAAATCTTATCCATTAAAAACCTATCTATGATTAAAATCCCATTAATTCTAGCTATTTTCAATAGGTGTACGTCTATCGACCTAATTACCAAATAAATTTTGGTGTGTCAACGAATCTTAATATTGAAATGAAGAATAACTATAAGTTCTCGCTAATATCATAAGCAAATTTTGTGATCAATACAATTAGTCGACAATTATTTTATGATAAATAAATAAAATAAATAATTTATATATGCAATTTTTATGTAATTTACTAAATATGTTAAATATGCAATGTGATAATTCTTATGGTGTTTGAAGAATTAAATGAAATAATATTTTATGGTGTTTGAGGTTTTTTATTTATTTATTTATTTTATTGTTTTGAAGTTATTTTTAGTGCAAAGAATAAGTTACATAGATTATTAAAATTTTCATTAAATGATAGTGTTTTTTAAAACATTAAATTTAACATTTGGTATTTGAAGTTTTTATGTAATTTATTAAATATGTTGAATATGCAATGTGATAATTCTTATGGTGTTTGAAATATGTTGAATATGTAATGTCTTATGGTGTTTGCAGGATTAAATGCAATAATATTTTATGTTGTTTGAGGTTTTTTTTTTATATTATTTGAAGTTATTTTAGTGCAAAGAATAAGTTAAATATATTATTAAAATTTTCATAATAAATGCAGTTTTTCATAGTTTTCTTTTAAATGATAAGCATTAAATTTAACATTTCGTATTTGAAGGATTTTTTAACTTGTTTTAAAACATTTTTAGTTTATATGGTTGTTTATAGTGTAAAACATTTAAATTTTCATTTTAAATTAATTGATTTTGTCTCATGTATTTTTTTTTAATTCTCTTTGTTTGTAAAATAAGAATAGAGGTTTAATATATATGTTACATAAACTCAAACAATAAGAAGTGGAATATGATAAATAGTATATTTAGTATGAATACTAATAAAATAAAATAAAAATAAGAATAGAGGTTTAATATATATGGTAATAAACTCAAACAATAAGAAGTGGAATATGATAAATAGTATATTTAGTATGAATACTAATAATAGTATAATATAATATTAAATAAAAGAAAGAGGTATAGTGAAAGTTACTTTGTTTTATATCTAACAAGTTTATAAAAATAAAACTACTTTATCTAAAACATATTCTTAATTTTTTAAATATAAAGTAAGTTTTATATAATATTAAATAAAGGAAATATGTTTATAAAATGAAAGCTACTCTATGTAAAACATATTCTTAAAATTTTAAATTTTAAATAAGTTTTATATAATATTAAATAAAAGAAAGAGGTATAGTAAAAATTACTTTGTTTTATAATTAAGAAGTTTATAAAAAGAAAGCTACTCTATATTTTTAAATTTTTAAATATAAAGTAAATTTTATATAATATTAAATAAAAGAAATTTAAATATAAAGTAAGTTTTATATAATATTAAATAAAAGAATGAAGTATTGTAAAAGTTACTTTGTTTTATATCTAACAAGTTTATAAAAAGAAAGTTACTCTATGTAAAAAATATTCTTAATATTTTAATACAAAGTAAAAGTAAGTTTTGTTAATTTTTTATTTTATTTTGTATTGATTGGTATCATAATTTATATTCCCAATTTTCATAACCAAAACAAAGAAAGAGGACACAATCACCTTCATATCTGATTTTTTAAGAAAATGATCCAATGAAGATTAGCGCTTATAAGACAATGTAATTGTGAGTTTAGATCAAAAGGACTTTGTCCCCTCAACTACAGGCTCCTACTATGGCCTTGATGTAACATGTTCCTTAAGCTACATCAAACAAATACTTTATATATATATATATGATTCACTCTCTATCTTAAGAAAATAATTCTTCCTATTCAATACATGCATAAGCTTGGAATAACTCCAAAATTTTATTTTCTTTTTTTTTTGCACTCTATGTAAAACATATTCTTAATATTTTAATACAAAGTAAGTTTTGTTAATTTTTTATTTTATTTTGTATTGACTGGTATCATAATTTATATTTCCAATTTGCATAACCAAAGCAAAGAAAGAGGGCACAATCACTTCCATATCTGATTTTTTAAGAAAATGATCCAATGAGGACTAGCGCTTATAAGACAATGTAATTGTGAGTTTAGATCAAAAGGACTTTGTCCCCTCAACTACAGGCTCCTATGGCCTTGATGTAACATGTTCCTTAAGCTACCTCAAACAAATACTTTATATATATGATTCACTCTCTATCTTAAGCAAATAATTCTTCCTATTCAATACATGCATAAGCTTGCAATAACTCCAAAATTTTATTTTCTCCTTTTTTGCACCCTAACATATTTCTCTCAAAGTGTTTTCACTCAATTTCTCTCTCTTCTATTGCCTATTTTGCTACAACACTTTCATTTTTTTTGCACTTCTTTGCATTTTTCGTAATTTCTCTCTCCTCTATCGCTTATTTTGCTATAGAACTTAATTATATATTTTGTGCACTTTTTTGCATTTTCCCTAGTTGTACACATACATTTCAACATTCCAATGGGATCCCATGTTATGGCTCCACAAACCACCAATCAAATTCACCAAAGGAACTTTGACATATATCAAATGATTTTGGACTCAAGCCCCAAAATACTTAAACATCTTTATTTTGTATCTCTATGACCATCACAACTTCTTCTCTTGGAAAAGATCTAATATTTTTCATGTGATTGTTTCTTGAATATTGACTTCCAGTACAAACTTTTTCCTAAATATTATGATCTCTACATCACGGTGCCTTTCCTCATCCACTCCACCATACATCATCGAACACCAATGCATCCCTCACCACAATATGAGGTAAGCACATTCACACCTATGTCTTTGATGGGTGCTTCCCCACCACTGCTATAATAATTTGTCAATAGACACTATAATCACTTCTTTGAACTCATCCCCTCGACCTCCCATAGTGCATGTTGAACAATTGATATATATATCACCTCATTGTCATTCCAAGCCCAAATATGATGTGAAAGGATGCAACACGGGTGAATCCATGAATCTTAGTCACATTTTTTGGCAAGTTGAGCAAGAAAAAATGGTCTATGAACACTTTCAATTGAGGTTTTATCTGATCCAGGGTAGAAACCTTGCTTAAGAGTTTTAAACCAAAAATGATCTATTTATGTCAAAAATGCCTTAATCTAGGATTTTAAAATATATACCTCGGTTGAGGGGATTATAAATCCCTTTATCAAGATATTTTAAAACCCTCGATCAAGTGCTTTAAAATATGTATCTTAAAAATTACAAAATAAAAAAAATATTAAAAATATGTGTGCACTTAGTGAATGTTTCATCTTCAAAATTGTACTTCTAGTTTTCATTTTACGTAAACAAGAGAAAAAATTGTTGGGAACACAAAAGTGTATAAAATGTCATTCAAATACTAAATACTAATTAATATATATATATATATATATATATATATATATATATATATATATATATATATATATATATATATATATA
>ML815985.1:185163-217470 GCA_009831015.1 Picea engelmannii | reverse complement strand
CTACAATATGTATAAAATATGTACAGATCATGCTTCCATGATTTATTTATTTTTAATTATACAATGAACACTAATTTAAGTGTTGGGAACAAAAGTCACTTGTTAACTTTTTCAAAATTTTGCAAGGACAAGCATCTAATTAAATGCATATTTGACACATTAAATGACATTTATATTTTTTGAAAAGAATATCATTAGAAATACAATACAATTCTCTACAAATTATTTTTTTACTGCACATTAAAATTCACAACATATAAGTTTCGAGGACTTCATTTTATATATTATGTAAAATGTCAAATTTTCATCACCACATTTCACTAAAAAATGGGACACATTCATGGATTCACCCACAAAGAAAAGATTAAAAGTTGAAAGAGAAATATACACTTTGATTACAAAAAGAGGATACCATGGAGGATTAAGTTAAAATGTTAAGTTTTGTAGCTTTGCATCTTCAGAGAAAGGTTGACAAGATGCATAAATATTTAGAATGTCTTTCCTTAGAGCACCAATAGTTCACAACCTAGACAGTTGTAGTTCAAACTAGGATGCAATAGTTAGAGAGAGAGAGATATTATAGCTCACTCTTACCTTGAGCATGATGTTGGTATGGCTGCTTGTTGACCCTTGACCAAGTTTTGAGGATCCTTGATCACTTTTGACCTACTTTTGGGACTTCGACAGGCTGTCGAAGGCAGAACATAAGTCGAAGTGGAGATTGCGGGATCTTGGCCCCTTTTTAGAGCTTTTTGAGTTTTGGGCTTATGTAACGGGTATGGGATTGTCAGCCCATGGGTTTACCCATGCTTAGGACTATTTTGTAATGTATAAATAGAAGGCTAGGCAATGTAAGAGGAGTCATTTGCAAGTTGTGCTGAGTGCAAATGATTGCAAGAGGTTTGGTGCATGTTGTATGTTGAGACTTGTAGAGCTAAGTGCAAGTCGTCTGTAGTGCTTTGTGCACGGACTGTGGAAGGCTCTGTGCCTAGATCTACTCGGGGAAGGAGTATCTGTCCAGGTGTGCAGATCTCCTGTCCTCTGTAGAGTTGATTTTGAGGCTTTGTGCATGTAAGAAGATTAACCGAAGATAATAAAGAAGACGAAGAGTTGGTGGACGTAGCCCCAGGGTGGGGGTGAACCATGTATATCCCATGTTGTAAATGCTTTGTGCTTCTTGGTTTCTCTTTTTTTTATGTGATTCAATGCTTAGTGCAATGTTAGACAATAGGTGAATCTAATATGATAGCTTAGTGTCGAATACTGTGAATGAATGCTAGATCTGATCTATGTTAGTATGCTTAGTGCTTGAGGCTATTGAATCTATGTGGATACTGCAAATATCTTCTATTAGGGTTTAGCTGCGCTGTAAACTAAGACTGAATATTGATGAATCATAATTTCTAAGTGCTTTGTTTAGGTGTTACAATCACAGATCTGTGTCCCAGCTAAGGTTGCAGACACTGGAGTCCTGCAACCACTCCTGCCTCTACCTCGGGTGAGACTTCATCTTCTTCACAGGTGTTGCCGAAAGGGCCAGTAGTTAGGGTTTTTTTGGTGCGTTTTTGTAGCGTTGAACGATGGGTCTGCCCTTGTGCCAACAAATGGTTCTGTTGTTGGGACCCGAAACTGTGATTGTTGGGAACTGAGGAAGAAGAAGCTCTATGCGAAAATCTGACCTGAAACTGTAAAAGCGTTGTGCGTAGATCTGTCTCTCTAGTGCACAATACTCTACTTGGATTGTGAAGCTCTGCACTAAGAAAATAAGTCTAATTTGAAGAAAAGAGGTAAGATCTTGAAGCTTTCTGCTCTGGTAAAGGTAAAAATAGTGAAAAGTTTTAGATCTGGAAGCTTTGTGCTCTGCTGAAAGTTTGATATGAGTAGATCTAATAGAAATAATGAAAGATATGTTATTCCTATGCATAGAAAGATTGTTTGGACTAACAAATGGATGCAAGATCCTAGAAAGAATTTTTTGCAGATTAGTTACCATGATCCTAGTGCGTAATACAAGAAAGGATGGGGATCATTTAAAAGAAAGAGAGGATTAACCCTTTGTTACAGTTGTAGAAGACTGAGGCATCTTGCTAAGGAATGCCCTGGAAGAAGACCTAGTTGTCTTTGTTGTAAAGCTATGGATCATAAAGTTCTGGATTGCCCTAGAATGATGACTAAGGTTGAAAGAATGAATATGAGACAAGAAAACCCTAAGGAAGGCCAAGAAACTAATACCATGGTAGAACCCCAGGCATAATCATACATTGTACTATTGAAAATGAAAGAAACCCTAAATGATCACAGAGATATCAACCTACTAGAGATCTTCAAAGAAAAAGAATGCATAGAAACAAGAATAAGAGACTTTGACATTGACTGTGTTTTGGATGAGATAACACAAGTGAATATCATGGCAGAAAGAACTTGGGAAATTTTAGGAAAGTCTGTTATGATTCCTTCATTGGGAGGAATATGATTATTTAGAGGAAACCTGATAACCCTATGTGGAAGACTTACCTAGATATCTATGAGTACTCATGGAACCTCGACAGAAGAATATTTTGAGGTTGTTAAATTTATTGAGAACAACACCCCATTTGCTATGTTACTAGGAAAACCTTGGATCGAAAAGGATCAAGCCAGAAGAAAAGAAGAGGAAGTCTTAGAGTAGAAGAAGAAAGACTTAAAATATTTTATGATTAGGAGGATCACACATTTGATTGAAGAATAGGAGAACAGGTCGAAGTTATTCAGAACCAAAAACTTGGATGTCGAAGTTGAAAGGACACACGAGGACTTGAGACACTTATCTGTACAGGAGAATAGAGCACCTACACCAGACAGAGAATAAGTATTTCCCTTGAACCCTGGTAAAGACCATCAACAATGAGAAGTTACTATGCCAAGAGAAGATAAGAATAAGAATGGAAAGAGGAATATCAAGACAAAGATCACCGAGAAGAAGGCTAGGAAGATCAATAAGAAGAAAGAAAAGATAGAAAAGTTATAGAAAGTTCCAGAAGGAACTGCATAGAAGGAAGGATTCCAGAATCTGAACTTCATTGGGATACTAGTACATCATAGTATGGCACTTCTCCATGGCGAAACAATATGACCATTGGAGGCATTATAACCGTTAGCTCAAATGGTTAGAAAAATATTTATGGTGAGAAATCTTGCCATTAGACCGTTGGGACCGTGCCGTAACGGACATAACTGCATTAATGAAGGTTTCTTGCCCATTGGAAAGATCTGTTACCAAGTTGTATACTTAGTTCGTCAAGCCTGGTAGCGAGAACACTTTTTCCACCTGTGATTATATGAGCTCAAAAATCAATTTATTTCGTGCTGTGATCATCAAGCTATCACCATCCGTTCCATTGCATTGAGTAGTTTCTCTTCTACTCGAGATAGTCAGCCACGAGCGTGTATGTACGAAGCACTTAGCACAGTTGAAGAGTTTGTGAAGGAGATACTCATCGACCTCATAACTGAAAAGGTAATGTCTATGGGTGTACAAGCTTCATCGATGAGAGGAGTGCAAGCCTCCCCATCGACTACTCGCGGATCTGGACCATCCCGAGTTGCGACTGAGAAAAGAACCAAGCATAGAGATGACTTGGCGAATGTGAAGTTATTACTATCCATCCTACCTGATTACATCCCACTCTTGGCCGGTGTAGTGATTCGCGATAGTGTCCTGAGGGACTTCGACTACATCGTCATCACTACGTATCTCCCGAAGGGGATACGCGTAGTCAGACCACAACTAGAGAGGATTCCAACATTGAAAATCAATGACTATAACCTGGGAGACCGTAAGATCTATGGAATGCTCGCACGTCACAAATACATGACCGAGACAAAGGGAAAGAAGATAAAAATCATCCCTCGTCGTGGACCATGAACCTCGCGCAGTCTAGCCTTTTAAATGTAATGAAGATTCTGCATTTTGGAAGGAAACAGGAGGTTAACGCCTGTTTTAAGCTCATGCTGTCATGCTTCCACGATGGCTGTCTGTGGTTGGAAAGATGAATCACTGTCGAACCGGTGTTGATCCATAGGATCACCAGACTGAGCATGTAAGGACCAGACCCACAATACTTCTACCTAGGAAAAGCTGCAGACTGTGCCTTGGCACAGACGATTAAAGAAACATACGATTATTTTGAGAAGGGGACGCTAGGCTACAAGGTAGCCTCCATCCAAAATGGCGCAGTGTGCCTAGCATGCCAATTAATTGCATGAAAGCTAGTATGAAAGAACAGACCCACGCAGGTTATAGGGTTTTTCGTTGACCTCGTTGGGAAATGCGTAGAAGGCCTACAGATGAACTGGGCAAAGTACCTTGTTAACCAACTCGAACTGGATTGCCGCGAATCTTAGGATTAGGGCTATGAGTTTCACTTCAGCTGGCTCCTGATCCTCATCGCATTTCCTGCTTGGGAGATGCTGGAAGGTGAGACCTTCCCTGACATCCATCCATTCGAGCCGCTCGCTGTGAAGTTCAACATGCTCTGGTGTTCGAGTGATATGGGAAAGTAGTGGCAGTCAAACGCAGTATTTCATACCTACTACCTGCAGCTTAGGAGGGCTATTGAGTCCTTCCCTCGTATGATGCCAAACACCCTAGACAGGTTCAGGTCTCTTATGAAGTTCTACGTAGATAGGCATTTTATTTACATTACTGCATATGTTGATGAAAGAAAAGAAGAACTTCAGTACTACTATAAGCTCACTACAGAGGACCTGGAAGAAATCATTAAAGACTGGCCTGGAGAACTTTTTATCCGTGCTAACCCCACAGATCTGTCTAACCCAGACCTCATTGGAAACCTGGTGGTTACTCGAGAAGAGTATGATGCCCCAAGAAATAGTAGGAAGAAAAAGAAGCAAGATGTATAGGAAGTACATGACACATAAGAAGAGACCCCATCCAAGTCACCTAGCAGAGGAGGTGATGACGAAGTGAACAAAGAGGAAAAATAACAAGAAGAAGATAATCAAGGCGAAGTAACATTGCCACAAAACCTACCTGATGACACCAATCCATCTAAGAAAAGGAAGGTTTCCCCCATGAAACCTTCATCACGGAAGAAGTCCAAATCCAATAAGCCAAAGATGCAGAGTCTACTCACAGTCGATGACTTCGACTTCATTATTTCAGCTGTAGGAGATGCCTCAAAAGAGATTTTGCAAAGAAATGAAGAAAAACAAGAAGCCATGTATGATAGAATTGCAGCAGAACTAAGAGGTGTACAACAGGCCCTTTATTCGAGCCGCGCAGTGTCCACTGCGCCTCCTCCCTCAAAAGAACTAGAGTTGGGAGATGAGCCTGCTCAACTCTGCAGACTGGTTGATGTGACTAGGCCACAACAACCCTGCAACAAGCAATGGAGGAACTTATAGAGAAACATAGGATTGCGCAATAGGAGAGGGATGCCCTTCAAGCGAAGTTCGAAGAAGAGAGAGCGTAGATCCAACAGGAAAAATAAAAGTTGCTCGCGGAGCAAGCCGGAGTAAAAGAAGCAGTCAACAGAGCACTTCGCTTTGTGACAGGCTTAGAGTAGAAGGAGGAAGAACCAATGGAACACCAAGTAGCACAGCTTGTGGAAGCCATCCAACAACTTCAACAAAGAATCATGGATCTAGAGCTAAGAACAGTGCCCAATACTCCGCAGGATGTGCGAGATCAAAGAGAAGCGATTTCCTGAGGCGCAGTTGAAAGAGTCAAGGGTCTCACCATGGAATGTAAACAACTGAGTGATCGTAGTGCCAAAACTTATGAGCGATTCACTGAGGATATAGAATTTAAGGCACTGGAGTCACAACTCCAAGAGGCGAAGAAACAAGTAGAAACAATACATGTGCAATTGAAGCTCTTGTCAGCCATTGAGAGGATGAAGCGATCCCAAGAACAACACACTGCCCAACAGTAGGTCGACACCATTCAGGGAAGAGTCATGGAAGTGACTCAGAGGCTTCAACCAATATAGGACAAGGAGTGCCAACTATTCACAGAGATCGAAGGTTGAGGAACAGAACTAGAGCAAGTCGTCACTGCAGTTGAACAACGCTTAGAGGGACCTGTCAACGAAGCAGTAATCCAACAGTTCGTTGAGCAGGAGGCTGTGGCACAACAATAGGTCGAAGTAGATCAAGCCAAGCTCGAGGCTTTTGAGGCATAATTACCCAGAGAAGAGTGACTTGGGATGAGTCACAGGTGAGTCTTGGGGGCATGTTGGCCCTTCAACAAGTTTTGAGGATCCTTGATCACGTTTTACCTAATTTTGGAACTTCGACAGGCTGTTGAAGACGGAGCACAAGTCAAAGCGGAGATCGCAGGATCTTGTCTCCTTTTTAGGGATTTTTGGGTTTTGGGCTTATGTAAAAGGTATGGGAATGTCGACCCATGGGTTTACCCATGCTTAGGTCTATTTTGTAATGTATAAATAGAAGACTAGGCAATGCAAGAGGAGTCAACTGCAAGTTGTGCTGAGTGCAAATGATTGTAAGAGGCTTGGTGCGTGTTGTATGTTGAGACTTGGAGAGCTAAGTGCAATTTGTTTGTACTTCTTTTTGCACATATTGTGGAAGGCTCTGTGCCTAGATCTATTCAGGGAAGGAGGATTCAACCAGGTGCGCAGATCTCATGTCCTCTACGGAGTTGATTTTGAGGCTTTGTGCATGTAAGAAGATTGACCGAAGATAATAAACAAGACGAAGATTTGGTGGACGTAGCCCCAGGGTGGGGGTGTTGGCATAGGGGAAGACCCATGGTTCAACGCTTCAATAGCGCACCAACAAAACCCTAACTACCGGCCCTTTCGACAACACCTCCGAAGCAGATGAAGTCTCACTCGAGGTAGCGACAGGGGTGGTTGTAGGACTCCAGTGTATGCAACCTTAGCTGGGACACATATCTATGATTCTAACATGTAACATAGCACTCAACAGTTAACATTCATCAATATCCAGTTCTTATTTACAACGCAGTTAAACCCTAATTATAGAATATCACAATATTCATTCAGATCTAAGGTATTTAAGCACTAAGCATATGTTCATAAGTCAGATCTAACATCCATTTGTGTCAGTAAGCACTAAGCAAGCACTAAGCATCAACATATCTATCTATCATTCATCTATATTAAATCAATAAGTAAGTAAATACATAAACACATCAATACATTGCACAAAGCATAGAAACAAAACATGTACGTGGTTCACCCCCCTTGGGGCTACGTCCACCAACTCTTCTCTTCTTTATTATCTTTGGTCAATCTTCTTACAGACACACAACATCCAAGTCCCACTCCGCAAAAGACAGGATATCTGCACGCACTCCGCCAGATCCTCCTTCTTCTAGCTAGGGTACAACACCAAGCCTTCACACAATCTCTTACAACTACTTGCACTAGCCTTGCAAGCCTCACACAATATGCACAAAACACTTACAACTCTTGATCACATAGATCGAACTCTAGCACTTAGCACACCGCTCTAGGTCTCTTCTTACATGCAAAAAGACTCAAAATCAACTCCGCAGAGGACATGAGATCTGTGCACCTCGTCAAATCCTCCTTCCCCGAGTAGATCTAGGCACAGAGACTTCCACAGTCTGTGCACAAAGCACTATAGAAGACTTGCACTTAGCTCTACAAGTCTCAACATACAACAAGCACCAAGCCTCTTACAATCATTTGCACTTAGCACAACTTGCAACTGACTCCTCTTACATTGCCTAGCTACTTATTTATACATTACAAAATAGGCCTAAACATGGGAAAACCCATGGGCCAACATTCCCATACCCCTTACATAATCCCAAATCCAAAAAAGGGGCTGAGATCCCGCGATCTCTGCTTCATCTTGTGCTCCTCCTTTGACAGCATGTCGAAGTCCCAAAATTAGGTCAAACCTAACCAAGAATCCTCAAAACTTGGTTAAGGGCCAATAGGCCCCCAACACTCACCTGTGACTTGTCCCGAGTCACTCTGATTTGATTAGTTCTGCTTCAAAATCCTTGAGCTTGGCTCTAGCTACTTCGACTTCTTGTTGTGCCACGGCCTCCTGTTCGGTGAACTCTTGAATGATTGCTTCGTTGACAGGTCCCTCTAGGCGTTGTTTGGCTGCAATGATGACTTGCTCCAATTCCTCTCCTCGAACTTCAATCTCTACCAACAATTGGTAAGCCTCATCCTGTACAGGTTGTAGCCTTTGAGTTACTTCTATAACTCTACTTTGAATGGTGTGGACCTGTTGTTGGGCGGTGCGTTGTTCACTGGATTGCTTCATTCTTTCCACAACTGACAGGGGCTTCAACTGCACATGTATTGTCTCTGCTTGATACTTCGCTTCTTGGAGCTATTACTCCAGTACCATCAATTATGGATTCTCAATGAGTCACTCATACATATGAACACTGCGATCACTCAGTTGCGTGCATTCCATGGCAAGGAATTTTATTCTTTCAATTGCACTTTGGGCAGTTGCTTCTCTTTGATCCCTTATATCATGTGGGGTGTCGGGCACGGTGTGGAGATATAAGTCTGCTATTCATTGTTGTAGCTGTTGGATAGCTTCTACGAGCTGCTCTACTTGATGCGTGACTCGGTCTTCTGCCTGTGGTTCTAATTCTGTCACAGAGTGGAGTGCTCTGTTGGCTGCTTCTTTCACTTGGAGTTTCTCTACGAGCAACTATTCTCTTTCTTGTTTCATCTGTGCTTTCTCTTCTTCAAACTTTGTCTGGAGAGAAACCTTCTCATGTTCTGCAACTCTGCGTTGTTCTACGAGTACTCCTTGCAATTGCTTCAAGGCCTGGGTGGATTGTTTTGTTTCTTCTTGTGCACGACGAAGGCGAGCTTCGACCGCATCAGATAATCGACGGAGTTGGGCTGGTTCATCTCCCAACTCTGGTTCTCCTGATGGAAGGGGCGCAATGGACACTGTGCAGCTGGGATGAAGGTCCTGTTGTACTCCTCGGAGGTCGACCTTAATTCTGTCGTACATTTCCTCTTTCTTAGCTTCTTGTTTCTCCACGATTTCCAGTGAAGCGTCATTTAGGGCTGCTATGATGAAGTCAAAATGATCAGTAGTGAGTACAGTCTTCATCTTGGTCACAATGGCTCTCTATTTCTTCCGGGAAGAAGGTTTCAGGGGAGAAACCTTCCTCTTCTTCAGGGGATCAACCTCGTCTCTGGGCGGTGTGACTTTGCCTTTCTTTTGTTCATCTCCTTTTCCATTTATCTCTTCTACTTCGTCATCACCCCCTCGGTCAGGTGATACTAAAGCAGTATTTCCTGAGGCACTTCTTAAGTCTTGGACCTCTTCAGTCTTCTTTGTTATGTTGGGTCTGGGTGTATCGTGTTCTTTGTGCGTGGTCTTTGGGTTGTCCAGTTCAGGGTCAGACATCTCTGCAGGGTCGATGGGGATAAGGAGGTCTACGGACCAGTCCTCAGTGATCTCCTCAAGGTCCTCTTCCGTGAGCTTGTAGTATGACTGAAGCCTCTCCTTATGCTCATCGGCTCGTGTTGTAATGTAGATGAAGTGTCGATCTGTGCAGAACTTCATCAGGGGTCATAACCTCTATACGATGTTCGAACACGTGCGAGGTTCAACTTTGATGGCTCACTTCAACTGAAGGTAATATGTGTGAAAAATAACGTTCGACTGCCACTGTTTGTTCATATCACTCGAGTACCAGAGTGTGGTGAACTTCGCAGCAAGAAGCTCGATCGGTTCAATATCCAGGAAGGTCGCACCTTCCAGTATCTCCTAGGAAACAAAGGCGATGAGGATTAGGAGCCAGCTAAAGTGAAACTCGTAGCCCTAATCTTTTGCTTTGTGGCAATCTAGTTCCAGTTGATTAAGTAGGTACTTAGCCTAGTTCATTTGTAGGCCTTCTACACACTTCCCTGCAAGGTCAATGACGAAGCCTGTGACCTGCGTGGGTTAATTTTTCCTTACTAACTTTTCAACTATTAAATGACATGCTAGGAGCACTGTGCCATTCTGGATGGAGGCTACCTTGTAGCCTCGCGCCCACTTTTCAACATCGTCATATGTATCCTTGATCTTCTGTGCTAGTGCACGATCTGTGGATTTTCTTGGATAGAACTCCTGTGGATTGGGTCCTTGCATACTCAATCCTATGATCCTATGGATCAATGTCGAATCGATTGTGATACGGTGGTATAGCCATAAGTAGTCACCATGGTAACATGAAAGCAATAGCTTGACACATGCATTAACTTCCTGGTGCCTTCCGAAGTGTGGGATTTTCATTACATTTAACAGGGTGGACTTTGTGAGGTTCATCTTCCATGGCTAGAGGATTATCTTTAAGTTCTTCCCCTTCGTCCTGGTCAGGTATTTATACGGGGTGAGCATATTATAGTTCTGGCGATCTCCGAGGTTGAAGTCACTGAACTTCAACACTGCGATCTTGTCCTGCTGCGCTCAAACTACGCGTATCCCCTTAAGGAGGTACGAAGTAACCATGGTGTACTCAAAATCTCTTGGCATGCTATCTTGAATCACTACGTCGGCTAGAGGCGAGATGTAGATGGGAAATATGGTCGGGATCATCTTTGCATTTTCTAGGTCATCTCTGTGTTTGGTTCTCTTTTCCGCTGATGGTTGGGATGGTCCAACTTCGTGAGCAGTCAACAGAGAGGATTGCACTCCTCTTGTCGAGGATGCTTGTACACCCACATACATCACTCTTTCAGACATAACTTTCTCAGTCATGAGGTCTATGAGTACTTCCTTCACAGTCTCTTCGATTATGCTAAGTTCTTCGGACATACACGCTCGTGGTTGAATATCTCGGGTTCAAAGAGTAATTTCTCAATGCAACTGGATGGATGGCAATAGCACGATAATTACTGTGCAAAATCAACTATGCTACGGTCTCAGAGAGTCAAGGTTGGAAAAAGTGTTCTTGTTGCATGGCACGACGGGATAAATAGATAACTTGGCAATGGATCTCTTGCAATAGGTGAGAAGCCTTCATTAACTCAGTTCTGTGAGTTATGGCGTGGTCCCAATGGTCTGGTGGTGAAATTTCTGACCATAAATGCCTTTCTACCCGTTTGGGCCATCGGTCTAATGATTATACTATTCCCAACGACTATATTGCATCGCCATGGTGAAGTGCCATGTGACATTGTTTTGATATCCCGATGAAGTTCCAATTTTTCAAATTTTCCTTCTGCGAAGTTCCCTCTAGAACCTTCTGTAACTTTTCGATCTTAGCTCTCTTCTTACTTAGTTTTCTAGCCTTCTTTCTGGTGAGATTCATCTTGGTATTCCTTTTTTCATTCTGATTCTTGTCTTCTTTTGGCATAGTAACTTCGCGTTGTTGAGATTATTTTCTAGAAATCAGGGGTAATACTTCATCTTTATCTGGAATAGGTACTCTAGTCTTATGTGGGTCTTCTAGTTTTCTTCCCACTTTAACATCTGAGTCTTTGGTTTTAAATAGCTTTGCTCAGGTCTCCTGTTCTTCAATCAAATGTGTGATCCTCCGAGTCATGAAATCTTTCAACTCTTGCTTCTTTTGTTCTAAGACTTATTCTTCTTTCCTTCTGGCCTGATCTCTTTCAATCCAAGGTTTTCCTAGTAACATAGCAAATGGAGCGTTGTTCTCAATAAATTTAACAACTTCAAATTCTTCCTCTGTCGAAGTTCCATTGGTACTCATAGATATTTGGGTAAGTCTTCCACATAGGGTTATTATCTTTCCTCTGAATAATCCTATTCCTCCCAATGAAGGAATCATAGCAGGCTTTCCTAAAGTTTCCCAAGTTCTTTCTGTCATAATATTCACCTGTGTTTCTTCATCTAGAACACAATCAATGTCGAAGTCTCCTATTCTTGTTTCAATGCACTCTTTTTCTTTAAATACCTCTGATAATATGACATGTCGGTGGTCATTCAATGTTTCTTTCATATGTAGCAATACTTTCTTTGATTCTTTTTGGGGTTCCGTCATAATCTCAGTTTCTTGATCTACCTTAGGGTTTTCTTTGTTCTCATTCATTCTTTCAACCTTAGCAATCATTCTAGGGCAATCCAATACTTCATCATCCATAGCTTTGCAACAGAGGCAACTAGGTCTTCTACCGGGGCATTCCTTAGCCAGATGTCTCGGTCTTCTGCAACTGTAACAAAGGGTTAATCCTCTCTTTATTTTAAATGATCCCCAACCTTTCCTGTACTGCGTGCTAGGATCATGGTAGCTAACCTGTAAAAAATTCTTCCTAGGATCCTGCATCCATTTGTTAGTCCAAACATTCTCTCTGTGCATAGGTATAACATATCTTTCACTATTCTTATCAGATATACTCATATCAAATCTTCTTTCTTCTATCAGTGCCCTAGTTTTCAAGCTAGGACATAATCTATTCACCATACCTAGATCCATACTTTAGAAACAAAAAAATTCCACTAATATTATCTTCAGTAGAGAACAAAGCTTATAGATCTAAAACTTTTCACTATTCTTACCTTTATCAGAGCACACAGCGTTCAGATATTACCTCTTTTCTTTAGATCTTACCTCTTTTCTTAGCACATAGATTCACAGATTAAGTAGAATATTGTGCACTAGAATGACAGATCTATGCACAGAGCTTTCACAATTTCAGGTCAGATCTTTGCACAAAGCTTCTTCTTCCTTAGTTCCCAACAATCACAGTTTCAGGTCAGATATTTGCACAAAGCTTCTTCTTTCTCAGTTCCCAACAATCATAGTTTCAAGTCTCGACAACAGAACCATTTGTTTGCATAGGGGCAGACCCAGGGTTCAATGCTTCAACAATGCACCAACAAAATCCTAACTACAGGCCCTTTCGACAACACCTGCGAAGCAGATGAAGTCTCACCTGAGGTAGAGGCAGGGGTGGTTGCAGGACTCCAGTGTCTGGAACCTTAGATGGGACACAAATCTATGATTCTAACACTTAACAGAGCACTCAACAATTAACATTTATCAATATCCAGTTCATAGTTACAATGCAATTAAAACCTAATTACACAATATCACAGTATTCATTTAGATCTAAGGTATTTAAGCACTAAGCATATGTTCATAAGTCAGATCTAAAATCCATCCATATCATTAAGCACTAAGAATCAACAGATCTATCTATCATTCATCTATATTAAAGCACTAAGCAAGTAAACACATCAATACATCACACAAAGCATATCAACACAACATGTACGTGGTTCACCCCCCTAGGGCTACGTACACCAACTCTTCTCTTCTTTATTATCTTTTGTCAATCTTCTTACAGTCACATAGCATCCAAGTCCCACTCCACAAAAGACATGAGCTCTGTGCGCACTCCACCAGATACTCCTTCTTCTAGCTAGGGTACAACACCAAGCCTTCACACAGTCTCTTACAACTACTTTCACTAGCCTTGCAAGCCTCACACAGTATGCACAAAGTACTTACAAATATTGATCACATAGATCAAACTCTAGCACTTAGCACACTGGCCTCTAGGTCTCTTCTTACATGCACAAAACCTCAAAATCAACTCCGCAGAGGACAAGAGATCTGTGCACC
Source organism: Picea engelmannii (assembly GCA_009831015.1). Taxonomy (NCBI): domain Eukaryota; kingdom Viridiplantae; phylum Streptophyta; class Pinopsida; order Pinales; family Pinaceae; genus Picea; species Picea engelmannii. The sequence goes on along the minus strand of ML815985.1, from coordinate 203,891 downwards.
TCGTCATATCCTCCTTCCCCAAGTAGATCTAGGCACAGAGCCTTTCACAGTCTGCGCACAAAGCACTACAGACGATTTGCACTTAGCTTTGCAAGTCTCAACATACAACATGCACCAAGCCTATTACAATCATTTTCACTTAGCACAACTTGCAACTGACTCCTCTTACATTTCCTAGCTACTTATTTATACATTACAAAATGGGCCTAAACATGAGTAAACCGATGGGTCGACATTCCCATACCCCTTACATAATCCCAAATCCCAAAAATGGCCCTAAAAAGGGGCTGAGTTCCAACGATCTCTGCTTCATCTTGTTCTTTTCCTTCGACAGCTTGTCGAAGTCCCAAAATTAGGTCAAACCTGACCAAGAATCCTCAAAACTTGGTCAAGGGCCAACATGGGGTGAACCGCGTATATCTTGTGTTGTGAATGCTTTGTGCTTCTTGGTTGCTCTTTTGTTTATTTGATTCAATTCTTAGTGCAATGTTAGATGATAGGTGAATCTAATATGATAGCTTAGTGTTGAATAATGTGAATGAATGCTAGATCTGATCTATGTTAGTATGCTTAGTGCTTGAGTCTATTGAATCTATGTGAATATTGCGCAGATCTTCTATTAGGGTTTAGCTGTGTTGTAAACTAAGACTGAATATTGATGAATCATAATTGCTAAGTGATCTGTTAAGGTGTTACAATCATAGATCTTTGTCCCAGCTAAGGTTGCAGACACTGGAGTCCTGTAACCACCCTTGCCTCTACCTCAGGTGAGACTTCATCTTCTTCGCATGTGTTGTCGAAAGGGCCGATAGTTAGGGTTTTGTTGGTGCACTATTGTAGCGTTGAACCCTGGGTCTGCCACTGTGCCAACACTGCTACACTAGAAGTTTCAAAGCAATGGTTGGGTTTAGGTTCTGCAAAGTATCCATTAGCAAAGAAAACTCTAAATGCCTAGGTTATTCATTGAGAAAGTGATTCAAAAAGACATGAAGGGACTAGAAATGATAATATATTGGATCCATCGGTGTTTGCACGGTCAGTGATGTCTAGCTTCACTCCCACTAGTATAGTTTCTAAAGTTTCATTTGGCTAACAAGATGCCACCACAATTGATGTAGCATTAAATCTGGCTATAGTGGAAAAGAGCAGTATAGTTTGGATGCTCATAATATAAATCATTCCAAGAACAATTAGATATATATTTTTTCCAGATATGGTTAATAATTTTTCCAATGGATTGACACTGACTATTGTCACAATACCTTTTCTTAAAAATAAAGATGACCCTAAATATGTATGTATAGAAACTCATAGCGCAAATTATAAAGATTTTGCACATGCAAAAATTAGTCTTCATATAAAAAATTATCGCAATGAAGTGATCAACATGAATAATGTTGAAAAGAGCATATATTTTAAATACAACCTTCTTCATGACCATAGACCACATTTCATCGAAAGTGACCATACAACTCTAGCTAATGCCACAAACACTTCAATTCATGTGCAATTTAATGTTTTGGCGTAGCCCAAGTTAAAGTTGTGTCCAAAAATTAAGTCATCAAATGCTACTTCTTAGAGTTCAATATTGGAAATTACAAACAATTCACATAGTGAGTTGACGAGAAATTCATATGAATATCACTATATTGCTAGTACATTGCCTATTTCAGTTCCTAGTGAAGGTGTGGGAAATAACACTCAAATAATCATAACAGTGATGGGGATATCATAAGTAAAAAAGAAGCACAGAGATAGAGAGTGACCACATTTGACACTTCCCTCATTACATAATGAGCACCATGCATACAATAATGATGATGACAAGCAATCATGGTTCACTAAAGCAACTCATTATGGATACAAGCAGTGTAGAACATCCGCTCCTTTGCTCAAGTCTTGTAAAAATACACCACACTCCTTCCAATGTTGGTTGGTGCATGGTTGGATGACATCCTACATCAAATCCCTGCATACCTATGAATCTTTTTGGTTATCATTCGTGTGGCTTTTATACACATTCTCTCATCCTTGTTCCAAGAAGATAACAAATCTACATGCCCCATGAGGATCAAGAATTTATTTGTTTCATTTTTCATGGATGAATATTCATATTCCAATTGGTATAGAACTTTCTTAAATCGAGAGGATAATAGATACATTGTCCACTTAAAAAGAAAATGGTATACAAATAGAAACATCAAAAAGTGGTAAGTAATAAATGACATTTAATGTAACTAGGAAATAATAATAAAAGTAAAATATAATATGAAAATAAAATAGAGGGACATATAGTAAAAATTAACCATTACCTTATTTTATATTGGACAAACCTATAAAAAATTTGTAGTCTAATTGTCCTACGTTTTGGCCCTTTTCCATAGATATTTTCTTGTTAATTTTGCCCAAAATCCGGCAAGAAATTGTTGGATCTGCAGATTTGAGTGGTTAATTTTGTATAATCCCCGTTCCCTAAGGTTTTTCAACACACTAAATTCATTTTTGCATTTAGAAATGCAATTTAAACAATATAAAATTGTGATTTCATGCTGATTTATGTCGTCAGATTCCAGTAAAAAAAACCTAAATGTAAAACAATTAAACAACTTCATTAAAAACGATACTCTATGTAAAACATAAGTTAAAATATCTAAATACAAACTATGTTTTTTTAATTTTTTATATCCATATATTTTTTCATTTCCTATAATAATAATTCTAAAACTTAACTTAAAACATTGCTTTTTAAATTGATGAATCACCAAAACATAACATTTATTATATAAATAATTATTAAACTAATTTAAAAAATATATATCTTTAACTTGTTATACCTTTTTTATCATCTTATTTTATCTATCTAATTATTCATTGTACAAATAATATTTTTCTTCCTCAATTCATTTCATTATCACACCTTGCTAATCCATTTCTATTTTCTTGTACCAATGCCTCCCATACCTAATCATTCATTACATCAATATTTTGTTTTCTAACACTCTATATTTTAATTCACTTTATTCTCACACCTTACCAATATTCTTATATATATATATATATATATATATATATATATATATATATATATATATATATATATATATATATATATATATATATATATAATGAAAAGAACATTTTGGAATCTAGTAGTCATTGGACAAGCCAAGCCAAGCCTCCTTTCTCTAGAAGGGTTACTCTTCAGTCTCATCTCATAGGGGTGAAGAGAGCTATAGATCAAGATAGACATATTATTAACTTTTTCACCCTTCTTGTAACACGATAAAGGATGAAGGAGTTAGTGAACTGATCTCAGTACAAACAATTATAGACTACAAAACACCAAATCAAGAAACAATTTCAACATTGGGGATTGGACTTATGTTTCTCAATATCAAGAGATGCCAAAGTATTTAGAGAAATGGAATTTTAGTGGTTTACCAAAACTCTCATTACTTTATCTATGGAGGACATGGAGGATAAGTAGGCTAAATCTCTAGATAGACTCAGGGGACTAGAAGTCAAATTTTTTGTCCTATGCAAGGTGGTTTTTGGGATTAGCTTTAAAGTGATAGGACAGGATCTAGCCAATGAATATGCAATAATGGATGTGACAGGAACTTTGGGATCCCAAGAAACCATCTCCATCCTGATTAATTTGGAAGAAGAATCAGGAGACGATACACAAGACAAGGCTAAGGTGCAAGAAATATCCAACTAATCAAACCCAACCATGCTATGTTAAAAATGATTCGCCCAAATTCTATAGGATAAAACTATTTTACCTTAAAAATCGCCAAAATTTTATAAAAACTATATAAAATCCTTAGAAAATTGAATATTTTTACAAAAATATCGCCAATCATTTATAGTTTGCATATGAAGGATTAGTAAGATTCACCAAGGTTTCTATATTTTAAAATAAATTTCCATCCATAAAATCGTCCCTGAATATAACATATCTATAGATGCTTACTAAATTTACCTAGTTTGTGCCCTTAATGGTGCAATGAACATTGATTTCCTTGTGAGAAGTACATTTGAAGTTGTTTCTTTTCGTTTCACAATGTTTCTAAATAAAAACATAGGAAATTCTTTCATTGAAAGCTACTCCTCAATGAAAACAAACTCCACTATGAACGTTGGAAATAACTATCGTGACATTTTAACAAAGAGATACATTAGTTTCCATTTTTTATTTAGAAAGCACATCAAAAGAAAATAAATCTATTGTATTCTAAATGTTTGAATCGAAATAGACTTATTATTTCGTTATCGTTTTTTGAATTTTCATCTTTTTTATTTCCAATGTATATTGTGTGCCTAATTTCTTTGCACTAGTCACAATTGCACATATTGTTCCAATAACATAGTGTCTTGTTGTCGCTAAAAGTATTCTAATTGATGTGTTTGGTGTAAAGTTGTATTCTTGACAAACATGTGCTATGTTTTATATGCTAGTCTCTTGTTCCACTAGCAAAATACATTTAACTTCGCCATGATCATAATTGGTTTTGGGTGCAACTTTGAAATTTGTAATACGAATGGATTTCCCATGCAGGAGTTTTGCTTGATGTTTTTCAATGAAACTATTGCAGACATTCAAGGTTACTACTATATCTCTCATTTTGCATATGTTAAATTTGCACATAAAATATTAGTTGACTTTTCCAATTTGTCAAGTATTGCTTTATATGTGACAACGACATTGTCATCGAAAACTTGCCCATTTTTGAAAATAATCAATTCCTCAATGTCGACTGGAACAAAAGCTATTTGTTTGGTCCTATACATTGTAAGAAAATACAATTCAGTAGATGAATGTTGGAAAGAGACATTTGAATCCATATTTCAAAATGTCTACCTTTTGTTTTCTATCTCGAATGTTGTTGTTTTGTTTTGTTTTTCCTTACTGCCTTTTCTCATGTTTTTGTGTGCCAAACAATATTTGTTATGTTAGATGAAGATCTAGCAAATCTTAACATATAACACAAGATATAGCATAAACTAAAGTGAATACCAAGAGAAAGTGTAAGAGAAACAATGCAATTATATTTTTGACAATAGTTAAAGAAGACGATTTCAAATGCATATACCAATTGGAAAACTTGAATTTCTAATAAAGGAACTAATTTCAAGTTGCTGTTGGTTGTGTGTAAAGTACAAATTTGTAAAAGACACACTAATAATATCAACAATCTGGGATCTATAACTTATTGTATTACTATCAAATGTTTAGTGATAAGATGAATCTTCAGGACTGTACTTTTCACAAAAGAATTTGTTTCATGTTATTGTATTTCCACATAAATGCTATTGTTTCATGTTAGCAAGCTTGCAAATGTTGGGCTTACATAAGAGCTGTGTTTTACTTACTTGGCCCGAGAAGGTAAGTATTTTTTCTACATTTTAGAAGAAGTCAATAATAAAGTGAATCTTAGGATTTTTTATGGGGCAAGTTAGAAATAAATTCATAAGGATTCTACAGGAACAATGAATAACTAGGATAGTAGAACAATACACCTTGTTTGTGAAAGCAAATTGATGTTGTAGAGCATGCTCCAAGGTGCATCAAGTTTGTCTAAGATCAAATTTGATTCCTTAGTTTTACCTTAGGTGTTTTTTATGTTTCTTTGTTTTATAAGAAAACAATGAGAGAAAATGTACTTTAAGGCTTTTAAGGTGACATTTTAAAACTCTACTGCACTTTATAATTTTTAACAATGATAGATAGCCAACAAATCACTAGAATAGTAGTATCGGCGAGTTTGTCATAAAATCATATTAGTGCTGTGAAGCATAAATGGAGCATATACAATAGAATGTAGTGGTGGAAGTAAAATATGTAATCATGTTTTTACTTTTATACTGAACTTAGTGCACCAAGCCACTTGATATACTAGGTTACCTAAACAAGCAAAGCATCAATCTATGATCAAGCAAATTGATCAATCTGGGAGATACGTGATAGGCTAGCAACAAAGAAGCTACCAAGTCAAATTGTTTAAAAATAGAAAGCTAGTTAGAGCCATAGTGGAAATATTTTTTATGCATTTGCATTCTAGTTATTATGTCTATAATGATTTTTATTGATACAAAAGTACTAATGTCTCATGAAGGCCATCAACTTGCTCTAATAGTAAATTTTATTATTTGGTCTTGCTAAGTTTGCAACAAAAGGTTTCTTTGCACAAATGTTGTTGCAAATTGTAAATCAAGGGCATAGAGTGAAATGAAGTGGTAGAACTAAAATATTAAACTATGCCTTATGTTGACACTTGCATTTTCTGACTATACAAAGAAAATAATTGAAAGAGATAGAGGTGGCGGAGGTGGGGGGGGTGAGAATATCGAGTTCATTTGATACTAAATTTGATTGTTTGGTTTTACAAATTTCTTAGACGATGGACTAACTTGAGTGATCTATTTTACTGTGTTTCAAAATAAGCCAACAACGAAATGAATTTTAGGATTTTTAAGGAGGGAGTTTAAAACTATGGTTGATAGATATTTTGTAACAATCATAGATTTACAAGAAATCATTAGCATGGTAGCACTAAAAATTATGGGCATGAAAGTAAACTAGTACAAAGCATAAATGTTGTACATAAAGTGAAAAGAAGTCATTAAAAAGAAATATGGAATCACAACTTCAGTTCTATAGACAACTTAGTGTAGGATGATGTTACTTGAGATGTTAGATTACTATTGTATCATTAAGCATATTGTAAGATTTATGGGGCTTATGTCTCCATCTGGATATACTAGCAACTAAAACGTATTGAGTGAAATTGTTAGGAGAAGCATATTCAAGAATTCCATAGGGTTATGTATGTATCTAGATATGCTAGCAATCAATTTTTTTTTAATGGAACTATGAGGAGGTAAAAAATATCACTAGAAATATATAGTGAATTCCTCATGGATTTTCATCCTAATTATTATATTTATCATGTGTTCATCAATGTAAGAGTACTGATCTCTTGTCAAGGAGATCAACTTGGCACATTATTGAATTTTACTATTTGATCTTATTAAGTTCTCAGTCACTATTAAAATAAGAACTATATTTTATTGGATTTGAGGACAAGCCTATAAGAAAATGAATTTCAGTGGTTTTGAGGGCGTGGTTTTAAAACTACATTACATATGTAAATTGTCACAATGATAGATGGAAAACAATTCATTATCATGCTAGCATGGAATTCTTTTGCTATGAAACTAGATTGTTGTTGTAGAGTGTCTTCTCGAGCACATCAACTCAATATGATATTAAATTTGTTTGTTTGGTCTTTCCAAGTTCCTAGAGATTGTAGTAACATAAGAGATTTACCCTATTGTGTATTTGAATAAGATAATCGGGGGAAAAATGAAGTTTAGCTCCTTCAAGAAGAACAATTTTAATTGATCAAGCCTGTTGAGCAATTTAAAAAGTTTACTAAGTGAAATTGTTGAGAACTAGGAAACAAAGTATAAAACTGTTAACAAGTAAGGAAATCACTAGAAACATAATGAGAATTTATGTCATGGATTTGTATCCTAATTATTATGTTTATGATGTGTTCATCCATGTCAAAGTATTGATCTCTTGTCAAGGTGATCAAGTTGTTCCATTATTGAATTTGATTGTTTGGTCATAGGAAACAAAACCCAAAACTACGATTTTAGTATTGTACATAATTTAGTGTTCCAAGCTCCTTGACACACTAGGTTACCTAAATAATCAATGTACCAATGCATGGTCAAGCAGATTGAGCAATTTTGGAGACCCGTGTATACTTATGCATAAGCAAACAAGCAAGACGTTTTTAAGAGAAATTGTTAAGAAATAGGAAAGAAGCTAGTGATACAATGGCAATTTCCTGTATGGGTTTGTATCATGATTGTTTTGTCTATGAGGTTTCCATGAATATTAGAATATCGATTTGTATAAGGAGAAAATTTGGTATTCTAGTTCATTAGATATTTCATAAAAAATAGTCTATAAGTCTATATAGTAATAAAGTGCCAATGCAAAAAGTCCATAGCTTCAACCATTCTACCAAAGGAATTCACAGTAGCATCTAGTATGGGTACAAGTGTGCGTATCTATAGATGTTCATTTCTGCCATTCTTTTATTCAATGGCCAAGTTCGCTTGAAGGATTGTTTGTATCTTAACCAATACTACAATGAAAACTCCATATCTTTCATTGACATTTCATGGTAAAAATGTTGAATTTGATAATTATAAAAGGAAGAATAGGAGAGATATAACTTTAATTCACCAAAAAAAAATGAAACAAAGATTTACCTTTAAAAATCAATTTGAATTCCTTGCAATGGTGTTATGGAACTTTTTTATTGATATAAATGTGTATATGACAATATAGAAGAATGCATTAAGGATATGTGGATTTTTTTTTAATCAAAGAACAAACACTTGATACTATAAATGTGACTTGTGAATCCAAGAGCCTTATTATCTTTATAGTGAACATAATTTTTTTTTGTTGAATCTCCAATCACTATAAACACAGAAGCACTTTGCACCATTTGAATTTTTTCTATTGAAATTGTGGCAATTATTCTTGAGATATATGCAAAAAGTGCAACATAGATATTGAATATGCAAATTGATTTTTGAGCATGTATATTCGTTGTGATCAATTCAACTTTATCATTGGAATAGTTTTTTGTTGTTTTGATCTATATAGTCTTTTCTATGCAAGTGATGACTCCATGCACAAAATGTTCTATATTGATATCGAATTTTCTTAATTCATTAACAATCGATAAATATTCTAAATGGTTTTCTTGAAAGAAAATAACCATATTTTCTATCAAATATTTATCTTGGACTACATATCCAAGATGCTTCTGCATACTATGTGTGTTTAATTTAGAGATCAAAAAGTTGTTTGTAGAGAACTTTGGTCTTTCAATCTCTTCTACTATCCATGATGTATTTGTTACTAGATGATTCATTTCATCTATCACTTTGTTTGATACATGAAATTTATTTTGAGATAATGGCTTCAGTAGGTATAATGAATCCATTGTTTTTACTCTTCTCAATGTTGTATACAAAAGTTTGTGCCTTGTTACTCTAGTTGAATCAAATCAAAGTTTATTTAGAGTAATCCCTTGGGTTCTATGTATTATTCTAGCACATGCTTATTGTATTAGAAATTTCTTTCGAATAGTTACATGTGATTTGTTTTTAGGAGATGCAATTGGTTTTGCAATTCATAGTATTGGTGTCCATGTTGATTGAATGCCTTGCTGATATAGTTCATAATGTTTTTTTTTTTATCTAAAATTTTCCAATTATTGTATCCGCAAACTCTATCCAAACAACATCAACATCTTTTCTTTTTTTTTGTGTATTCTTTGAATATTCCATCAACACCATTGACTAATTTGTATTATATGTTGTAATTCTCTGCATATAGTTCAACCAACATATTTTTTTTAGTAGTATTCTTCTTGGTAATGATATTTCTTGTTCTTAAGTTACCATTGTGTCTCGATAGATTTCATGTTCATCAATAGCATCAAGGATTACCAATTCTTCATTGACCATTGAAAGCATTTGTTCATTATGTTTCTTCACATATTTTTTTCTAAGAAATATATATGGAAATAATGGATCCAAGGGTGGCATTCTATGGAAATGAGCATTAATGTATTCAATGTCATGGTTTTATGGTTCATTGAGTCTCATTTTGTTCAAGATTCTAATGAAATCCATGTCTTTTTGACACATTGTGATTTGCAATTGATAGCATTTGACCTCTTCTTTCCAAAATGTGTATGGAACTTTTTTCTTATTGATTATTGGTTCTACAAAGATCACTTATGGGTTGTGCTTGGTATAGATCTCCAGAAAATATTAAGTCGATGTTACCAAACTAGGATGTTGGTCTGTGCTTTATTTGTCGAAGACGTTTTTCAAATTCATATAAGAATGTTTCTCCTATCAAGGATGCTTCGTCAATCAACAATACACAAAGTTGCTCAAAGTATTTTGTTAGTGTATCTGATTTTTCATTATTCAATGGAGGGTACTCTAATTTGTTAAAGGGCATATACAATGCAAAATCCAATGTGACACCCCCTACATTACAAACTTCATTTCTTGTATATGCAGTTATGATTCCTTTCAACTGTAATGGATCATAGTCCATTTCTACATTGTAGAAATGAATCAGCGATTGGAATAGTTCTTTCATGGTGAATATTTTTTCAGTTTCTACCCCACCTATTAGAAACAAGTGGAATGGTTTGTTTGGTTCACTCTTTTTCTTTGTCAATATGTCCTTAATGATTCTAGCTTGTTCTTGGTTTAATTGCATTCTAATATTTAATAATTCAAAATTCTCTAATATATGTGGTTGCTTTACAATGTGATAAGGTCGATTGACATTTGTAAATGTTGCTTTACAATGTGCTCTGGAAATGTTGCAAATTGTTTTCAAAATCATATTTCTCATAGTTTCTACTGACATTTGAACATAGATGCTTCAGAAGTTCTTGCTCATTATAGGTGATGTCTAAGTTGAAATTTTTTTCTTCTCTATTTTCAACTTTTTTTCTTGCATCTTCGAGGTCACCCCATGTCAAATTTGTTTCATGTGTAAAATTTCGTTCATTTTGTTTTATAGTCTCTATTAGTGAATTGTAAGCATCCTCCCATTTTGAGTAGATCTTCTTGAAAATGCCCTCACTCACTTGATATGGAACATATAGCATCAGTTTTTCTTTGTAGTAATCCTCAAAATATTTATGCTTGTTGTAATTCACATACATAATAATATATGACTTGTCACTATTTCGATGCTCCCTGTCTTTTTTTGTTTAATTTGATTAAAATTTAGTTAAGCATATGCCATTGATAGATGTAGGATGACATATGTAATAATCAATTATTGAAGAACAAATTGTGTCTTTAGAATCATCTAGCTCACATGGCAAATATTTTTGTTTTTTTAGGATAAATGCCCATTGCTCTATTGGTGATGTGTTTATGAATACACACTTTATTGAAGTAGTATTTAGTGGTATAGGTAGGATAATATGTACATCTTGTTATGAATACATTTGTTGCATATTTACTAAATCCTTTCCAAGTCTACCAATTGTTTTCATAATGTCGATGTTTGATTTCTCATGTTCTTCTCATATGCACTTAAATGTTGATGTCATTGTTTTGTCAAATTTTGTCATGTAGGAGCTACAATATTCTGCTATTGCATATGAGTCAACTATAAATTGAGAATATGTATTTGCATTCCATATTTTTGGAATATGTCATGAAAAGTTATTCATCTATATGTTTGATGGCCTTCTTTGTAACAAGATAGTTAATCGGTTTAAGCTACATTGAATTGCATGGATTTATTCATAATGTGTTAAACATAAATTAACTAAGAATATATCAAATGTATATGTGCCATTATATTAGGAATCTTTTATTGTCTCAAATATTGATTTTTTATTTTGCTTTGTTTTGTCACTATCACATTCTAGAGGTTTTAGCATTCTCATTGTATTCATTGGGGTTTGTGAGAAATTGAACCTACAATGCATGTTTTTTATTTTTCTACAACTTTTTGTATGACAATTATGTTGTAGCATATTCAAATCATCTCCAATTGTTGTAGAATCACATGACAAGTATTTATCAACAAACATCTTGAGTTCTGCATCTGTAATTTTTCCATATATAGGTGCAGTTTTTATCCATAGAAATCCATGATCATGTTCGTTCCCTTTGTTTTGAAACTCTATAACAAAGAAGAAGTACTTGATATTTCCATAGTACTTTATGTCATGAGTTATTAAATTTCTCATCGCATATATCCTATTTCTATAATAACGAGCACAAGTTACAGGGTCGTTCCTAATCAACAAATCAATTTCATTTTTTTCTATTCCATGTTTAGTTGTCTTTCATGTTCGATATTTTGTTTCTTTTAGTCCATTAACCAATGGTTCCCAACGATTTTTTGAACTGTTAAAAGAGACAAAAAAGGTTTGTGGTCCTATCTATCATATCATTGCATGTGTGTCATTGATATTCTGGTGATGTACGAATTGCTTTGAGATGCATGTACCCAATACATGATTTCAAAATGAGGTCCAAGTTTGGATTTGAATTTACATCTCTTTCTTTTAGCTTTCTTCCTTTCAATTTTCCTTTTCTTATTGTAATCCATATGCTACTAAGAATTTTTTTTATGATAATGTGTACTTGTAACGTCCCCATCGTTACGACTACAAGCAATGCAAGTAAGTGAAATTATTATTTTTTGTTTGAAGAAGGATGACAACAACAAAAGTTAAACAACACAACTTGACGACGAACACAATGCACACATATCGAGAAATAGACAAAAATGAATCAACACACTAACACATCATGCAACTGGATGAAACATGCGATAATCAATAGACAGATAGAAACAACTACCTGCCCAACACAAACAAGACAACGCCTACACGCTAAAGGACAACATCAACAACCCAACATATTGGCTTTGACGATAAGGAAATAGAAATCTCTACGTCGCACAAAACCTGACGCCTTAAGGTGTTACAAAAACAAGTACCAACAACCGTTACAAAAAACTAACGCCCACATCGGGAAGCACAAACTCCGGCTAGGTTATAATTCGCCTTTATCCATCAAGTGTGCAATGATCCCCTCATCAGGAATCATGTTGTCGCCAAGCGATAGGCATGCCGATAACCCTGGCGTAACATGACACATCTATACCAACAAACCAAGAAAGATTCAACACACGAGGAGACCGAATTAACTGTCGAAACACAAGATGACTAACCCAAGCAACAAGTCAACAAGACACAAGATGACATCACTCAAATTAAATTGCGCAATCTATTAAAAGACTTCGCCAACAAACCAAAAACCATTATTTTTTAAGCATGATGTCTAAGTGTGAAGGAGTGAACTATTATAAATGCCACTATCATCATAAATGTTATCATAATTGTGAACTATTATATCCATCAATGATATCGTTGTCCCATAATCATAATTTGGTCCATTAATAAATCATGTGCTATTAATGTTGTCTAACCATCTAATAATGATATCGCTACTTGCTAATGATATGGTTGTCTAACAAATTTAATAATAGTATCGCTATCTGATAATGATATCTAATAATAAAATAAAAGCTAAATCGTTGTCAATAATGAACTGTAAATCGTTGTCTAAAACAATGGTAAATTATTGTCTATAATAAATGGTAAATAGCTGTCAATAAATGATGGTATCACAAATCATATGTTAATTAATCAAGATATTCAATTTCAGCCAATCACAGTCATGCCAAATTAATTTTCTATTCAATGCAATCAACGTTGTGGTAAATAATATCACAGTGTGGATGTATATCGTTGCGTGGATAACCTTTACTGTGGGAATAAATTTCGCTGTCATACACATCATACAACACAACTATTACCCACACCACCATTACACAGTCACAAAACGCACTATTTCCCAGCCATAAAACGCCACTACCACATGGTCACAACGCAACCACAGTTGATATCTAAGGCACTGTCATTCAAGCTAAAAACTTGTTGTCATTCAAATATAAACGCTAGCTATTTAATTCTCTATAAAATTGTTCTATAAATCACCTTCACTATTTGATAATTACATATCGTTGTGTAGAGGGCATTTACTGTCAACAATTAGATGGGTTTTATCATCGTTGCCAAGCAATTCGTTGTGCATTATCATTCAAATTCGCTGAGTTTTAACATAAAAATTTCGTTGAGTTTTATCATAAGAAATCACAGTCAATAAAAGGGCAAATTCACAGTCAATAAATTAATAGTTCATAGTCTAATGAATGGTACATTCTCTATTTAAACTCGAGCAATACAATAATTTCGTTTTCCTTTAAACTATGATAATGATGTCTATCTACAAAGGATATTGTTGGAAAATAGGGGGGAAATCATCACGAAATGTTGTGTAAATAGCTCTGAAATTTCGTGTGTTGAGTGTTGTGTAAAGTCGGTGCATTGGGCCACAAAAACGAAGTATGAAAGAGGTGTATTAAAGCCAAGCAAATCATGTGTAAAATACAATTTAAAAGTGAAATTGAAACGCTAAGAAAAGGGATCAAGGACCAACAAAATCGTTGTGGTTAGAGCATAAAGATAGAGAAATAAAATTCAAGTCAGACATATGTAGATTCATTGTAAGAGGAACTGGACTATCATATCTCGGTTGGAGATTATCAACCAAACAAAATGCTGGGAAATATCCCAAAACATTGGGATTTAGCATGAGAATGCTAGGAATTATGTAACAACATTGACATAACATAAAAACGCAGAAATTCATCAAAACACAAACATATCATTATCATTCTCTGCTGGGAATTATCAAAACTAAAAAAAACGTAGAGATATTATTACCAACGCAGATAGACTAAGGATATCAACAAGTAGATACTTAACCAACCTTTTAAACTGAGGTGAAAATACAAACCAACAATCAAAATCTGTCATTTAACATTTAAAAGGAATCGTTGTCTAAAATAACAGTGGTAACCATTCATAAAGAAAGAGCAATATTAGACCTTCAACATTTAATCAGTCAACGTAGAGATAAAAATCACAAGAACAATCCGAGACAATCAATCACAAGGAAACGCAGAAGTAATCAATCACAAGAAACTGCAGAGGTTTATCATTCAAGCACATAGGTACTCATTCGCAAGGAGGGTGCAAATATCAAGGTTTAATCATAAGAGAAAAACGCAGAAATAAGTAAGGGATAGATAACTGGGCAAAAAATTTATCCCTCACTCATCATCCATGCATAGGAAAGTAGGGCATTTGAATCTATATGTCTTTAAAAATCGAAGTGATGACTGTTGATTTTGCTCCTGGGCGACTAATCAGGAATAGACTAATGACTAAAGGGATAAGGGACAAAAGATAAGACACAAATTCTTCGTAATAATCAATAAAACAAACACATAGAAGTCATTGCAATAAGAGGTTGGGTTTGCCACGAAAAAACACTTCAGAATACAACGAGCAAGGGGATTACAAATACCGTAGGAAAATTAGGTGAAAGAAAGCTCATTGCAATGAAATCTTCAACCCAACACAGATAAATAACATGTGTAAATTAAATTCATTGCAAGTAACAACTTTAACATCGTACCTTATCCAAACGTGAATTCTTTGAAGTTGTTGTCCCGTGCGTGCTCCATCCAGCTCCCACTCTCCAACCGATGTGACCTCACCGGTACCTCCCAGCCAATGCTAGGGGTACTCTTCTTCCCCCTGAGCCCCCCGAGCCGTAGAGGGGACACACACACAATACCAGAGAACTGCTAGCACCCAGCTTGCCTCGCAAGGTCGAGCTACCACTCGTTACCCGAGTTGGGTATCCCAACTCCCACAAGAGAAAGTTCAGTCAAGGTAAAAATTCAACAGCGTAACGTTACACAAAAATATGAGATCCATACTCCTCCTCCTCCATCCTTTTTATAGATTTTTTAAGTGATTAGTTTCCCAAATTCCCATTAAATTCTTTTTTCATTAATTTAATCAGAAAAAACCTCCTCTGTACACATGTCACCCATCCCCTAGTTGCACCAGAAGATTAATTTTATTAGTTATTTAATTATTCTTATTTCCCTCACCCACCTAAAAGAATTCCTAAAAATGCTTCTTGGTGTCCCAATATTCCCTTACAAATATTAAATGACTTACGCCTTACTTAATTCCTAGTTGAGTTCATAATTAGCAAGTTCCCAAGGAAAGATTGCTTACTAAGTTAGACATTCAACTTTTTCTTTTTGTTTCCCCTTTTTTAAGTTTCCTATTTCTTTTAAGTTTCCCTCTTTTTCCTTTTTAACTAAAATCAATTTAGCAAGTGTAGATAAAACAACCATTTACCCTTTTTCTTCTTTAATTAAAAATTAATTTAGCAAGTGTAGATAAAACAACCATTTACCCTCTTTTATTTTTTAACTAAAATTAAATTAGTAAAAGTAGACAAGAACAACCATTTCCCTTTTTTAAATTTTAATCCTCCATTAAAATTTTGACTTTAATAAATAATTTGAATTTCTTACCCCCTCTTCTTGTTACATGTTTATTTATTATTATTTTTTTTTTACCACATGTTCTACTTAGACCTAGGTTTAATTTCACTAGGTTGGGAGACATTTTTTCATTAGGGAAAAAATGTTTTTAAATCTTACTTATCACATCATTCATTTTAAGGTCGACTAGGTTTATTCACTTACCCGTTGAGATCCTGATGTTCCCTTCAGGACGCACTACGTGCTCCAAGGGTGCCACTCGCCTCTTTCCATTTTCCTTGCATGGCATTCCCTTCAAGATGCACTACGTGCTCCAAGGGTTCCACTCGCCTCTTTCCATTTTCCTTGCGTGACGTGACCTTCAGGACGCACTACGTGCTCCAAGGGTGCCACTCGCCTCTTGACTGACTTTGGTAGACGTCAAAAACCCCTAGAGTCAATACTCCGCCAGGTGATCTTGTGGGAGACTAAGGACCTATAAGGAATAAGGCCCCTGCCTTATTGTGCGCCCCTTATAATAATCATGAGTGACTATCATAGTCTACCCTCACGACATCGTGGGTCTTCTCGAACTAGGTAATCGTTAACCTATAGTTTGAGCCACAATGAGAGTGCTAGTAGGTTTTGGTAGGGTTGTTGTCCACACCTCTCCCTCAAGTCTTTGGTTTTCCTGCGTGACCCCTCTACTCCACATGTGAGTCTAGTCAGCAAGCTATCATCAGCTTGCATCCATCAACGAATCATGTCAACAACAATAATCGATCATCATAACATCTAATCATATGTACATGTGTCACATCAATAACATTCAAACCCAATAGTCCTCTCCCTGACTCGATCCAGAGTCCAAGGGGTTTCATCGATGCCTCTGCATCCTCAATGTCCAAAGTCCTACACACTCAGGAGAACCCAGTCAATAGCACCTGTCTATGTGAATACAAAAAAATAACATATCGTCAATCCATAATGTCTCATAACCATAATCGAACGACCGATAGTATAATAATCTGGATCACTTGCAAGAAAGTGTCCTCAAAGAATACATTCACTCAGTGCGCGCAAGAGAGAGATGTTACAATACTTCTTGGTAGAATGGGTTTGTCGTATGATACACAAATTCATGCTCCTTGTGCAATACTTCCCACTAAGTTGGAGATTTTTTTATATGAAAAGTTTCTAGTTACATCAACATGTTGTTTCTCAACAAAAAATAGTGGGGGGAAGCTAGTCTTCTATGAGTATTTATCCTGGAAAATTCCTAGTGGAACATAACCTTCACCAGGAGCAATGTTTATTTGATTGTTTTGGAGATCGTAGATGTTGTACATATCAGTGAATGCATGTACAAGTGTTTTAGTTATTGGTTCTTCGTTGTCCTTCTCATCAAATTCTTCATTTTCAATATATGTTTCATCTTCATATGCTTCTTTGTTTTCTATGATTACTTTCTCCCATTTATTAATTATTCCTACTTTTTCCAATTTGTAAAGTGTAATTTTACATATTCATTTTAAATCTTTCATTACCATGTGCGCACAGATGCACCCAATATAATAAGCATTTTTTAATCTAAGACTCTTCTTTATTTCTACTGCAATTGTATCAGTTTCATCTATGTTGTGAGGCAATGCATGTTGAGTTATGGAAATGTTAGTTGGAACATTGATAACTCCTCCAATGAGCCTTAATTGTGGTTTTTTATATCTATATCCACATGAGTGCAAAGCACTTTTTTGTGTACATGTTTGATTGATGTAACATATTTTAGGAAGAAAGTTTGTTCACATACTATATAGTAAAAAGTATGCACATTTGTGATTTTCTTATGCCAAAAGTCTCTTTCTGTAATTGTAACTAATTCTTTATTATTTTTTCTTTTTTGTCCAACAGTTGCAGGATTTCTTGTTTCGCTATTGTGATTGCCTTCTTCCAATAGATTACTATGGCCACTTTTATCGTTATGAATTCTAGCATATAATCCTTGTTGTAAACATTTACTTATAAGTAGTTTTTTTCACTTTTCATAAAGATATACTTGGTTCACTTGTATTTATTTTTGAAACTGGTATGGAATCTATTTTCATAGGAATTTACACATTTTTCAATGGTTTATATACTACATGCAATTCACTTGTTTGTAATTCGATTATGTCAAACACCTTTTCTTCCTTTGTAGAAAAAAGCATCACAACCTTGATCTTCCCTGTTTCAGAAGACCATAAACGGATATTGATCTTTAATACTCTAGCTAACTAGTCATAAACAAACAAATTGCCATCAATACACCATTCTATATAATGCAATGCTAATTGTATCATGTACACTCGCCAATTTTCATTTTTTGGTAGTTTTTAACTACGTCATCACTAATGTATTGGTGAATGCATCTAATTGCAAACACATCAGTTTGCATTATCACATTACATAAAGTTTGTAACATAATTCGTTGTAGAAAAGATACACTATATTCATTATTTTGTAAGTGGCACGATATCTCAAAATAACTCTCACCATATGTACTTTCAATCATATGTACTCCATTTACCTTGTCTTCTTGAAGAACAGGGGATCCGTGAATAGTTTTTTTGTTTAAGAGTGGCTCAAAAATTCTAGCAAGTGGATTTTCATCATGAAACAA
>ML815985.1:150964-175650 GCA_009831015.1 Picea engelmannii | reverse complement strand
ATAAATGTTGTACATAAAGTGAAAAGAAGTCATTAAAAAGAAATATGGAATCACAACTTCAGTTCTATAGACAACTTAGTGTAGGATGATGTTACTTGAGATGTTAGATTACTATTGTATCATTAAGCATATTGTAAGATTTATGGGGCTTATGTCTCCATCTGGATATACTAGCAACTAAAACGTATTGAGTGAAATTGTTAGGAGAAGCATATTCAAGAATTCCATAGGGTTATGTATGTATCTAGATATGCTAGCAATCAATTTTTTTTTAATGGAACTATGAGGAGGTAAAAAATATCACTAGAAATATATAGTGAATTCCTCATGGATTTTCATCCTAATTATTATATTTATCATGTGTTCATCAATGTAAGAGTACTGATCTCTTGTCAAGGAGATCAACTTGGCACATTATTGAATTTTACTATTTGATCTTATTAAGTTCTCAGTCACTATTAAAATAAGAACTATATTTTATTGGATTTGAGGACAAGCCTATAAGAAAATGAATTTCAGTGGTTTTGAGGGCGTGGTTTTAAAACTACATTACATATGTAAATTGTCACAATGATAGATGGAAAACAATTCATTATCATGCTAGCATGGAATTCTTTTGCTATGAAACTAGATTGTTGTTGTAGAGTGTCTTCTCGAGCACATCAACTCAATATGATATTAAATTTGTTTGTTTGGTCTTTCCAAGTTCCTAGAGATTGTAGTAACATAAGAGATTTACCCTATTGTGTATTTGAATAAGATAATCGGGGGAAAAATGAAGTTTAGCTCCTTCAAGAAGAACAATTTTAATTGATCAAGCCTGTTGAGCAATTTAAAAAGTTTACTAAGTGAAATTGTTGAGAACTAGGAAACAAAGTATAAAACTGTTAACAAGTAAGGAAATCACTAGAAACATAATGAGAATTTATGTCATGGATTTGTATCCTAATTATTATGTTTATGATGTGTTCATCCATGTCAAAGTATTGATCTCTTGTCAAGGTGATCAAGTTGTTCCATTATTGAATTTGATTGTTTGGTCATAGGAAACAAAACCCAAAACTACGATTTTAGTATTGTACATAATTTAGTGTTCCAAGCTCCTTGACACACTAGGTTACCTAAATAATCAATGTACCAATGCATGGTCAAGCAGATTGAGCAATTTTGGAGACCCGTGTATACTTATGCATAAGCAAACAAGCAAGACGTTTTTAAGAGAAATTGTTAAGAAATAGGAAAGAAGCTAGTGATACAATGGCAATTTCCTGTATGGGTTTGTATCATGATTGTTTTGTCTATGAGGTTTCCATGAATATTAGAATATCGATTTGTATAAGGAGAAAATTTGGTATTCTAGTTCATTAGATATTTCATAAAAAATAGTCTATAAGTCTATATAGTAATAAAGTGCCAATGCAAAAAGTCCATAGCTTCAACCATTCTACCAAAGGAATTCACAGTAGCATCTAGTATGGGTACAAGTGTGCGTATCTATAGATGTTCATTTCTGCCATTCTTTTATTCAATGGCCAAGTTCGCTTGAAGGATTGTTTGTATCTTAACCAATACTACAATGAAAACTCCATATCTTTCATTGACATTTCATGGTAAAAATGTTGAATTTGATAATTATAAAAGGAAGAATAGGAGAGATATAACTTTAATTCACCAAAAAAAAATGAAACAAAGATTTACCTTTAAAAATCAATTTGAATTCCTTGCAATGGTGTTATGGAACTTTTTTATTGATATAAATGTGTATATGACAATATAGAAGAATGCATTAAGGATATGTGGATTTTTTTTTAATCAAAGAACAAACACTTGATACTATAAATGTGACTTGTGAATCCAAGAGCCTTATTATCTTTATAGTGAACATAATTTTTTTTTGTTGAATCTCCAATCACTATAAACACAGAAGCACTTTGCACCATTTGAATTTTTTCTATTGAAATTGTGGCAATTATTCTTGAGATATATGCAAAAAGTGCAACATAGATATTGAATATGCAAATTGATTTTTGAGCATGTATATTCGTTGTGATCAATTCAACTTTATCATTGGAATAGTTTTTTGTTGTTTTGATCTATATAGTCTTTTCTATGCAAGTGATGACTCCATGCACAAAATGTTCTATATTGATATCGAATTTTCTTAATTCATTAACAATCGATAAATATTCTAAATGGTTTTCTTGAAAGAAAATAACCATATTTTCTATCAAATATTTATCTTGGACTACATATCCAAGATGCTTCTGCATACTATGTGTGTTTAATTTAGAGATCAAAAAGTTGTTTGTAGAGAACTTTGGTCTTTCAATCTCTTCTACTATCCATGATGTATTTGTTACTAGATGATTCATTTCATCTATCACTTTGTTTGATACATGAAATTTATTTTGAGATAATGGCTTCAGTAGGTATAATGAATCCATTGTTTTTACTCTTCTCAATGTTGTATACAAAAGTTTGTGCCTTGTTACTCTAGTTGAATCAAATCAAAGTTTATTTAGAGTAATCCCTTGGGTTCTATGTATTATTCTAGCACATGCTTATTGTATTAGAAATTTCTTTCGAATAGTTACATGTGATTTGTTTTTAGGAGATGCAATTGGTTTTGCAATTCATAGTATTGGTGTCCATGTTGATTGAATGCCTTGCTGATATAGTTCATAATGTTTTTTTTTTTATCTAAAATTTTCCAATTATTGTATCCGCAAACTCTATCCAAACAACATCAACATCTTTTCTTTTTTTTTGTGTATTCTTTGAATATTCCATCAACACCATTGACTAATTTGTATTATATGTTGTAATTCTCTGCATATAGTTCAACCAACATATTTTTTTTAGTAGTATTCTTCTTGGTAATGATATTTCTTGTTCTTAAGTTACCATTGTGTCTCGATAGATTTCATGTTCATCAATAGCATCAAGGATTACCAATTCTTCATTGACCATTGAAAGCATTTGTTCATTATGTTTCTTCACATATTTTTTTCTAAGAAATATATATGGAAATAATGGATCCAAGGGTGGCATTCTATGGAAATGAGCATTAATGTATTCAATGTCATGGTTTTATGGTTCATTGAGTCTCATTTTGTTCAAGATTCTAATGAAATCCATGTCTTTTTGACACATTGTGATTTGCAATTGATAGCATTTGACCTCTTCTTTCCAAAATGTGTATGGAACTTTTTTCTTATTGATTATTGGTTCTACAAAGATCACTTATGGGTTGTGCTTGGTATAGATCTCCAGAAAATATTAAGTCGATGTTACCAAACTAGGATGTTGGTCTGTGCTTTATTTGTCGAAGACGTTTTTCAAATTCATATAAGAATGTTTCTCCTATCAAGGATGCTTCGTCAATCAACAATACACAAAGTTGCTCAAAGTATTTTGTTAGTGTATCTGATTTTTCATTATTCAATGGAGGGTACTCTAATTTGTTAAAGGGCATATACAATGCAAAATCCAATGTGACACCCCCTACATTACAAACTTCATTTCTTGTATATGCAGTTATGATTCCTTTCAACTGTAATGGATCATAGTCCATTTCTACATTGTAGAAATGAATCAGCGATTGGAATAGTTCTTTCATGGTGAATATTTTTTCAGTTTCTACCCCACCTATTAGAAACAAGTGGAATGGTTTGTTTGGTTCACTCTTTTTCTTTGTCAATATGTCCTTAATGATTCTAGCTTGTTCTTGGTTTAATTGCATTCTAATATTTAATAATTCAAAATTCTCTAATATATGTGGTTGCTTTACAATGTGATAAGGTCGATTGACATTTGTAAATGTTGCTTTACAATGTGCTCTGGAAATGTTGCAAATTGTTTTCAAAATCATATTTCTCATAGTTTCTACTGACATTTGAACATAGATGCTTCAGAAGTTCTTGCTCATTATAGGTGATGTCTAAGTTGAAATTTTTTTCTTCTCTATTTTCAACTTTTTTTCTTGCATCTTCGAGGTCACCCCATGTCAAATTTGTTTCATGTGTAAAATTTCGTTCATTTTGTTTTATAGTCTCTATTAGTGAATTGTAAGCATCCTCCCATTTTGAGTAGATCTTCTTGAAAATGCCCTCACTCACTTGATATGGAACATATAGCATCAGTTTTTCTTTGTAGTAATCCTCAAAATATTTATGCTTGTTGTAATTCACATACATAATAATATATGACTTGTCACTATTTCGATGCTCCCTGTCTTTTTTTGTTTAATTTGATTAAAATTTAGTTAAGCATATGCCATTGATAGATGTAGGATGACATATGTAATAATCAATTATTGAAGAACAAATTGTGTCTTTAGAATCATCTAGCTCACATGGCAAATATTTTTGTTTTTTTAGGATAAATGCCCATTGCTCTATTGGTGATGTGTTTATGAATACACACTTTATTGAAGTAGTATTTAGTGGTATAGGTAGGATAATATGTACATCTTGTTATGAATACATTTGTTGCATATTTACTAAATCCTTTCCAAGTCTACCAATTGTTTTCATAATGTCGATGTTTGATTTCTCATGTTCTTCTCATATGCACTTAAATGTTGATGTCATTGTTTTGTCAAATTTTGTCATGTAGGAGCTACAATATTCTGCTATTGCATATGAGTCAACTATAAATTGAGAATATGTATTTGCATTCCATATTTTTGGAATATGTCATGAAAAGTTATTCATCTATATGTTTGATGGCCTTCTTTGTAACAAGATAGTTAATCGGTTTAAGCTACATTGAATTGCATGGATTTATTCATAATGTGTTAAACATAAATTAACTAAGAATATATCAAATGTATATGTGCCATTATATTAGGAATCTTTTATTGTCTCAAATATTGATTTTTTATTTTGCTTTGTTTTGTCACTATCACATTCTAGAGGTTTTAGCATTCTCATTGTATTCATTGGGGTTTGTGAGAAATTGAACCTACAATGCATGTTTTTTATTTTTCTACAACTTTTTGTATGACAATTATGTTGTAGCATATTCAAATCATCTCCAATTGTTGTAGAATCACATGACAAGTATTTATCAACAAACATCTTGAGTTCTGCATCTGTAATTTTTCCATATATAGGTGCAGTTTTTATCCATAGAAATCCATGATCATGTTCGTTCCCTTTGTTTTGAAACTCTATAACAAAGAAGAAGTACTTGATATTTCCATAGTACTTTATGTCATGAGTTATTAAATTTCTCATCGCATATATCCTATTTCTATAATAACGAGCACAAGTTACAGGGTCGTTCCTAATCAACAAATCAATTTCATTTTTTTCTATTCCATGTTTAGTTGTCTTTCATGTTCGATATTTTGTTTCTTTTAGTCCATTAACCAATGGTTCCCAACGATTTTTTGAACTGTTAAAAGAGACAAAAAAGGTTTGTGGTCCTATCTATCATATCATTGCATGTGTGTCATTGATATTCTGGTGATGTACGAATTGCTTTGAGATGCATGTACCCAATACATGATTTCAAAATGAGGTCCAAGTTTGGATTTGAATTTACATCTCTTTCTTTTAGCTTTCTTCCTTTCAATTTTCCTTTTCTTATTGTAATCCATATGCTACTAAGAATTTTTTTTATGATAATGTGTACTTGTAACGTCCCCATCGTTACGACTACAAGCAATGCAAGTAAGTGAAATTATTATTTTTTGTTTGAAGAAGGATGACAACAACAAAAGTTAAACAACACAACTTGACGACGAACACAATGCACACATATCGAGAAATAGACAAAAATGAATCAACACACTAACACATCATGCAACTGGATGAAACATGCGATAATCAATAGACAGATAGAAACAACTACCTGCCCAACACAAACAAGACAACGCCTACACGCTAAAGGACAACATCAACAACCCAACATATTGGCTTTGACGATAAGGAAATAGAAATCTCTACGTCGCACAAAACCTGACGCCTTAAGGTGTTACAAAAACAAGTACCAACAACCGTTACAAAAAACTAACGCCCACATCGGGAAGCACAAACTCCGGCTAGGTTATAATTCGCCTTTATCCATCAAGTGTGCAATGATCCCCTCATCAGGAATCATGTTGTCGCCAAGCGATAGGCATGCCGATAACCCTGGCGTAACATGACACATCTATACCAACAAACCAAGAAAGATTCAACACACGAGGAGACCGAATTAACTGTCGAAACACAAGATGACTAACCCAAGCAACAAGTCAACAAGACACAAGATGACATCACTCAAATTAAATTGCGCAATCTATTAAAAGACTTCGCCAACAAACCAAAAACCATTATTTTTTAAGCATGATGTCTAAGTGTGAAGGAGTGAACTATTATAAATGCCACTATCATCATAAATGTTATCATAATTGTGAACTATTATATCCATCAATGATATCGTTGTCCCATAATCATAATTTGGTCCATTAATAAATCATGTGCTATTAATGTTGTCTAACCATCTAATAATGATATCGCTACTTGCTAATGATATGGTTGTCTAACAAATTTAATAATAGTATCGCTATCTGATAATGATATCTAATAATAAAATAAAAGCTAAATCGTTGTCAATAATGAACTGTAAATCGTTGTCTAAAACAATGGTAAATTATTGTCTATAATAAATGGTAAATAGCTGTCAATAAATGATGGTATCACAAATCATATGTTAATTAATCAAGATATTCAATTTCAGCCAATCACAGTCATGCCAAATTAATTTTCTATTCAATGCAATCAACGTTGTGGTAAATAATATCACAGTGTGGATGTATATCGTTGCGTGGATAACCTTTACTGTGGGAATAAATTTCGCTGTCATACACATCATACAACACAACTATTACCCACACCACCATTACACAGTCACAAAACGCACTATTTCCCAGCCATAAAACGCCACTACCACATGGTCACAACGCAACCACAGTTGATATCTAAGGCACTGTCATTCAAGCTAAAAACTTGTTGTCATTCAAATATAAACGCTAGCTATTTAATTCTCTATAAAATTGTTCTATAAATCACCTTCACTATTTGATAATTACATATCGTTGTGTAGAGGGCATTTACTGTCAACAATTAGATGGGTTTTATCATCGTTGCCAAGCAATTCGTTGTGCATTATCATTCAAATTCGCTGAGTTTTAACATAAAAATTTCGTTGAGTTTTATCATAAGAAATCACAGTCAATAAAAGGGCAAATTCACAGTCAATAAATTAATAGTTCATAGTCTAATGAATGGTACATTCTCTATTTAAACTCGAGCAATACAATAATTTCGTTTTCCTTTAAACTATGATAATGATGTCTATCTACAAAGGATATTGTTGGAAAATAGGGGGGAAATCATCACGAAATGTTGTGTAAATAGCTCTGAAATTTCGTGTGTTGAGTGTTGTGTAAAGTCGGTGCATTGGGCCACAAAAACGAAGTATGAAAGAGGTGTATTAAAGCCAAGCAAATCATGTGTAAAATACAATTTAAAAGTGAAATTGAAACGCTAAGAAAAGGGATCAAGGACCAACAAAATCGTTGTGGTTAGAGCATAAAGATAGAGAAATAAAATTCAAGTCAGACATATGTAGATTCATTGTAAGAGGAACTGGACTATCATATCTCGGTTGGAGATTATCAACCAAACAAAATGCTGGGAAATATCCCAAAACATTGGGATTTAGCATGAGAATGCTAGGAATTATGTAACAACATTGACATAACATAAAAACGCAGAAATTCATCAAAACACAAACATATCATTATCATTCTCTGCTGGGAATTATCAAAACTAAAAAAAACGTAGAGATATTATTACCAACGCAGATAGACTAAGGATATCAACAAGTAGATACTTAACCAACCTTTTAAACTGAGGTGAAAATACAAACCAACAATCAAAATCTGTCATTTAACATTTAAAAGGAATCGTTGTCTAAAATAACAGTGGTAACCATTCATAAAGAAAGAGCAATATTAGACCTTCAACATTTAATCAGTCAACGTAGAGATAAAAATCACAAGAACAATCCGAGACAATCAATCACAAGGAAACGCAGAAGTAATCAATCACAAGAAACTGCAGAGGTTTATCATTCAAGCACATAGGTACTCATTCGCAAGGAGGGTGCAAATATCAAGGTTTAATCATAAGAGAAAAACGCAGAAATAAGTAAGGGATAGATAACTGGGCAAAAAATTTATCCCTCACTCATCATCCATGCATAGGAAAGTAGGGCATTTGAATCTATATGTCTTTAAAAATCGAAGTGATGACTGTTGATTTTGCTCCTGGGCGACTAATCAGGAATAGACTAATGACTAAAGGGATAAGGGACAAAAGATAAGACACAAATTCTTCGTAATAATCAATAAAACAAACACATAGAAGTCATTGCAATAAGAGGTTGGGTTTGCCACGAAAAAACACTTCAGAATACAACGAGCAAGGGGATTACAAATACCGTAGGAAAATTAGGTGAAAGAAAGCTCATTGCAATGAAATCTTCAACCCAACACAGATAAATAACATGTGTAAATTAAATTCATTGCAAGTAACAACTTTAACATCGTACCTTATCCAAACGTGAATTCTTTGAAGTTGTTGTCCCGTGCGTGCTCCATCCAGCTCCCACTCTCCAACCGATGTGACCTCACCGGTACCTCCCAGCCAATGCTAGGGGTACTCTTCTTCCCCCTGAGCCCCCCGAGCCGTAGAGGGGACACACACACAATACCAGAGAACTGCTAGCACCCAGCTTGCCTCGCAAGGTCGAGCTACCACTCGTTACCCGAGTTGGGTATCCCAACTCCCACAAGAGAAAGTTCAGTCAAGGTAAAAATTCAACAGCGTAACGTTACACAAAAATATGAGATCCATACTCCTCCTCCTCCATCCTTTTTATAGATTTTTTAAGTGATTAGTTTCCCAAATTCCCATTAAATTCTTTTTTCATTAATTTAATCAGAAAAAACCTCCTCTGTACACATGTCACCCATCCCCTAGTTGCACCAGAAGATTAATTTTATTAGTTATTTAATTATTCTTATTTCCCTCACCCACCTAAAAGAATTCCTAAAAATGCTTCTTGGTGTCCCAATATTCCCTTACAAATATTAAATGACTTACGCCTTACTTAATTCCTAGTTGAGTTCATAATTAGCAAGTTCCCAAGGAAAGATTGCTTACTAAGTTAGACATTCAACTTTTTCTTTTTGTTTCCCCTTTTTTAAGTTTCCTATTTCTTTTAAGTTTCCCTCTTTTTCCTTTTTAACTAAAATCAATTTAGCAAGTGTAGATAAAACAACCATTTACCCTTTTTCTTCTTTAATTAAAAATTAATTTAGCAAGTGTAGATAAAACAACCATTTACCCTCTTTTATTTTTTAACTAAAATTAAATTAGTAAAAGTAGACAAGAACAACCATTTCCCTTTTTTAAATTTTAATCCTCCATTAAAATTTTGACTTTAATAAATAATTTGAATTTCTTACCCCCTCTTCTTGTTACATGTTTATTTATTATTATTTTTTTTTTACCACATGTTCTACTTAGACCTAGGTTTAATTTCACTAGGTTGGGAGACATTTTTTCATTAGGGAAAAAATGTTTTTAAATCTTACTTATCACATCATTCATTTTAAGGTCGACTAGGTTTATTCACTTACCCGTTGAGATCCTGATGTTCCCTTCAGGACGCACTACGTGCTCCAAGGGTGCCACTCGCCTCTTTCCATTTTCCTTGCATGGCATTCCCTTCAAGATGCACTACGTGCTCCAAGGGTTCCACTCGCCTCTTTCCATTTTCCTTGCGTGACGTGACCTTCAGGACGCACTACGTGCTCCAAGGGTGCCACTCGCCTCTTGACTGACTTTGGTAGACGTCAAAAACCCCTAGAGTCAATACTCCGCCAGGTGATCTTGTGGGAGACTAAGGACCTATAAGGAATAAGGCCCCTGCCTTATTGTGCGCCCCTTATAATAATCATGAGTGACTATCATAGTCTACCCTCACGACATCGTGGGTCTTCTCGAACTAGGTAATCGTTAACCTATAGTTTGAGCCACAATGAGAGTGCTAGTAGGTTTTGGTAGGGTTGTTGTCCACACCTCTCCCTCAAGTCTTTGGTTTTCCTGCGTGACCCCTCTACTCCACATGTGAGTCTAGTCAGCAAGCTATCATCAGCTTGCATCCATCAACGAATCATGTCAACAACAATAATCGATCATCATAACATCTAATCATATGTACATGTGTCACATCAATAACATTCAAACCCAATAGTCCTCTCCCTGACTCGATCCAGAGTCCAAGGGGTTTCATCGATGCCTCTGCATCCTCAATGTCCAAAGTCCTACACACTCAGGAGAACCCAGTCAATAGCACCTGTCTATGTGAATACAAAAAAATAACATATCGTCAATCCATAATGTCTCATAACCATAATCGAACGACCGATAGTATAATAATCTGGATCACTTGCAAGAAAGTGTCCTCAAAGAATACATTCACTCAGTGCGCGCAAGAGAGAGATGTTACAATACTTCTTGGTAGAATGGGTTTGTCGTATGATACACAAATTCATGCTCCTTGTGCAATACTTCCCACTAAGTTGGAGATTTTTTTATATGAAAAGTTTCTAGTTACATCAACATGTTGTTTCTCAACAAAAAATAGTGGGGGGAAGCTAGTCTTCTATGAGTATTTATCCTGGAAAATTCCTAGTGGAACATAACCTTCACCAGGAGCAATGTTTATTTGATTGTTTTGGAGATCGTAGATGTTGTACATATCAGTGAATGCATGTACAAGTGTTTTAGTTATTGGTTCTTCGTTGTCCTTCTCATCAAATTCTTCATTTTCAATATATGTTTCATCTTCATATGCTTCTTTGTTTTCTATGATTACTTTCTCCCATTTATTAATTATTCCTACTTTTTCCAATTTGTAAAGTGTAATTTTACATATTCATTTTAAATCTTTCATTACCATGTGCGCACAGATGCACCCAATATAATAAGCATTTTTTAATCTAAGACTCTTCTTTATTTCTACTGCAATTGTATCAGTTTCATCTATGTTGTGAGGCAATGCATGTTGAGTTATGGAAATGTTAGTTGGAACATTGATAACTCCTCCAATGAGCCTTAATTGTGGTTTTTTATATCTATATCCACATGAGTGCAAAGCACTTTTTTGTGTACATGTTTGATTGATGTAACATATTTTAGGAAGAAAGTTTGTTCACATACTATATAGTAAAAAGTATGCACATTTGTGATTTTCTTATGCCAAAAGTCTCTTTCTGTAATTGTAACTAATTCTTTATTATTTTTTCTTTTTTGTCCAACAGTTGCAGGATTTCTTGTTTCGCTATTGTGATTGCCTTCTTCCAATAGATTACTATGGCCACTTTTATCGTTATGAATTCTAGCATATAATCCTTGTTGTAAACATTTACTTATAAGTAGTTTTTTTCACTTTTCATAAAGATATACTTGGTTCACTTGTATTTATTTTTGAAACTGGTATGGAATCTATTTTCATAGGAATTTACACATTTTTCAATGGTTTATATACTACATGCAATTCACTTGTTTGTAATTCGATTATGTCAAACACCTTTTCTTCCTTTGTAGAAAAAAGCATCACAACCTTGATCTTCCCTGTTTCAGAAGACCATAAACGGATATTGATCTTTAATACTCTAGCTAACTAGTCATAAACAAACAAATTGCCATCAATACACCATTCTATATAATGCAATGCTAATTGTATCATGTACACTCGCCAATTTTCATTTTTTGGTAGTTTTTAACTACGTCATCACTAATGTATTGGTGAATGCATCTAATTGCAAACACATCAGTTTGCATTATCACATTACATAAAGTTTGTAACATAATTCGTTGTAGAAAAGATACACTATATTCATTATTTTGTAAGTGGCACGATATCTCAAAATAACTCTCACCATATGTACTTTCAATCATATGTACTCCATTTACCTTGTCTTCTTGAAGAACAGGGGATCCGTGAATAGTTTTTTTGTTTAAGAGTGGCTCAAAAATTCTAGCAAGTGGATTTTCATCATGAAACAACATGTCACAAGTCTCTGTAGACATGTTCGAATTGAAATGAAAGTAGCTTTTCATTCGATTTTTCGACCAAGCTTTTATTGGAATCCTTAGCCAATTTGATGCCTAATGTATACAAAACAATGTCACCCCATAGAGCTCTATTGTTTATTGTTATCTCAATTGATGTTGATCTAGAAATCTTATTCAAATATTCCTTTGGCTCACCAATATTGTGCATTTCTATCAATGAAGCCCTATTTAGCTCAAGTTGATAAGATACAATTTCCTTTGTATCTTGTTTTTGCAAATATGCTCTGAAGTGTTCTATTGTGCCTTCTCTAATTTATGTTGATGTGTATCTAAAAATGAAGTAGTTGTACCTCTAGTGCATTAAATAATCAATCTCCTTGGACATATGAAAACTTTTAAGTGGAACAAGCCATAATTTTCTAGCACACTATCAATTTCTACCATTGAATTTCAAATTTTAGCACCCATTTACGTCATTCTATTTGAGTAGTAATATACTTGATACAACATTTCAGAACAATTGCTTTTTTATTCAAAACTAAACAAAATTTAATTGCAATATCCCTATAATGAATCTAGAAGGATATTTATTAATATGATCAAGGGGAAAAACTTATTGGAGATATTCTACATTAAACTACATGAACACAATTGCAATTTAACATGTGGTTCAAAGTATATGTACTCATATGTATTAGTTGCTACAAGTTTTTATTTTTTCTTTCGCAATCAATGATTTCACTTAGAAGATCGTCAACACCTTTACACTAGATGTTGAAACTTTATGAAAGGAGCTAGAATTGCAACATGTCAGCATTTCCATAGTAGTCATGGAAATTATCCATCAAGAAAACTAAGGGAAGATACATAAGTGACACACACTAGTCATAGTATAGAAGCAAACATCTTTTATATACAAAGAATCGACAACCCAACACATCGTTGTTCTTATAAGTATACAAAATATGTATAAACATGGGAAAATTTCTAAAATAACAATTTGGAATTTGTCCATGCATACTATAGTTGTTACTACACTTGTGAGAAGCACGTGCACTCTCAAGCATTTGGACAATACTGTTAATATTTTTTTATGCATTTAATCAAGGTAGGGAAACATTATTGCAAATTCTTGGAACATTGGAAAATCAATTGAAGATTATTTGTCTTTGAAATCTAGAACCAACAAAATCAAACAACAATGCATATTCAACTCCCTTCCAAATTTCATTTGTTTGAACATTCTTTGGTATTTATTTCTACATCTAGTAGACAATGTCTATTTATTCCAAGGAGTCTAGAGTTTCATATAGCTTTTCTCTATGTTAGGGTCCTAACCCATACATAGGTAGAACAATATATTCAGATGTAATAAAGGTCAATATTAATAAGGCCTTGCAATAAAATAGAATAAGTCGAATGTAAGAAGACCTAATAGAAGCTTTTGCTTCTAGAAGGATGTTCCTCTAGATGCTTCTTTTGATAGACATATTTAGTATAAATAGGAGTTGAGGGTATGAGAACCCTAGCTTGGATATTATTGTAATAGAGATCTTCTCGACTTGAGGTTGCCCCCTCGAAGAGGCCCGTGAACATTGCTCTCAGAATCAAAGTGTTATTTCTGTTGTTATTCTTATATCATTTCAGTGTTATTGTGGTGATTATTCTGGTTATATTGTTGTTCTTCTACCATTTCTATCATTTTATTTCTGTTCCGCATACTTTTTATATTTGGTATATTACAAGTGGTATCAGAGCACTTTCCTTGGCAGAATTTGTGGGTAAATTATTTTTCTAGGGTAGAGACATATTCCGACATATTTAAGCCACATAGATATGTTGTTACGTGCATAAACTCGTGGTTGAGGGATTCATACATGAAGGAAATACAAGTGGTTCTTAAGAGCACATCTGTTGGCCACCGTTGTAACCCCTGTTGGTACCCCTTCGAGTGGTAGCGCATCAGACAACACCTGTGTACGGATCAACCTAGATTTTCTGAATCCCTCTTTAGATAAACCGATCAGTTGCCTAACTGTTATAGTGCCACCGAGAACAACACTCGAGAAGATACTCTCTAGTACCTGGGTAGTCGGGTAGTACAACTAAGGGTATGGTCTATCCTCCTTAGTTAGTGCCCTGAGATATTGAGTCGATTACTACTGTTGGAACCCACACATATATTAGAGAGCTATAGCATAGGGAAAAACCTTGTCTATAGAACCCTTGAATACCTAACCCTTTGAGACCTATTCCATTGGATTCATCTCTTCGCCCTTATCACATTCATACATATCATTTTTCAACAAAAGTTTTGACCCCACCCACCCCTTTTCGGTTCCCTCGTCCTCATGGCCCATACCCATAGCCAAGACTTGGAAGCTCGCTTCAATACCTTGCAATCTAGTCTCACCGAGACCCAACAAGAAGTGACACAACTCAGTGCCAATGTTTTTGCCATCAATAAAACCATGCAGTCCTCAATGGAGGAAATCAAACAAGACCTAACCACCCAACTTGAATCTGTCTTTTTGACACTCTGCACAAGCTGCATATCCCTACAGATAGCCCTTCCTTTGACTCACCTCCACACACTGAAGGTGAACATTCCTCTCATTCCCATAACTTTCAACACTATCACTTTCAACGTGACCTATGCCTTCCGTGGGTGGATGTGACCAAATTTGATGGCTCGGACCCCACTGATTGGGTAACCCAAATGGAACATTATTTCTCTTTATACAACATTACAAATGACTTGGCCAAACTCCGGTATGGTGTTCTCCATCTAGATCAAGAACGTTGGCAATGGTGGTAATGGAGAAAAACTTCCCATCAAGGTTATATTGCTTGGACACACTTTGTGGTAGAGCTTTATGAATGCTTTGACACTGACACCAACCATTTGGGTCATTTGATAAAGTTGAAACAATCAAGAACATTGGAAGACTTTATATCTGCCTTTGAGCGCTTAGCTTTTCGGATAGAGGGCATGTCTGATGCCTTTTTCTGAGAGTGTTTTATCAGTGGCCTCAAGGATGAGATTCGGGCCCATGTCCTCTTGGCTCAGCCTCAGATTTGGGTGGAGGATACTAAAAGAGATAAAGAATCACAACAGGTTATATCTTCTCAAAACTGGAAACCCGCCTTTATGTCTCACCCTAAACCAGTAAATCCCACTACTCCCTTCGCTCCACTAAAGATCCAAAAATTGAGCAGGGCTTAAATGGATGAACGATAACTCAAAGGCCTTTGTTATAATTGTGATGACAAATACTTCTCGGGCCACAAGTGTAAGGAACAAAAGATTTTTATGGCCATCTCCGAGGATATTTCGGAAGAGGATGTTGAAACTCCCTTGTGTCTGAGTCACCTGAAACCACTGACATAACCCCTCCCTTAGACCCTCCCGAAGTAGAACCGATAATTTCCCTCAATGCTCTCACTAGCTTCTCCACTCCCCAAACCCTCAAGTTAATCGGTTACATCAAGCATTAGAAGGTCACCATTCTAGTTGATAGTGGAAGCACCCATAATTTTATTCATCATCGCATTGCCCAAGAAACTCATTTCTACATCCATGCCGTCAATAATTTCCAAATCATGATTTCCAATGGTGGCTCCATGAAATGTGGAGGGCGTTGTGAAAATGTGTATCTCCAAATTGGTGACTACCACCTGAAATTTCATATGTTTGCTATCGACATGGACGGTTGTGACATTGTGTTGGGTGCAGACTGGCTAAGGACTTTGGGTCCCATTCTCATGGATTTTAAGGAATTAACCATGCAATTTGACTAGGAGGGCCACCAATATAAGTTCCAAGGCATCACCACTGGTTCACCTGAGATCATTAGTTCCCATCGCATGGAAAAGCTTCTCATTCTAGTTTTATTGCCCAACTCCATGCCATACAAGCAACAGAGACACCCTCAGTGCTGCAAGACCTCCAAGCCATCCTTTCTAAAAATCAAGTGGTCTTTTCCACTCCCCAGGGACTCCCTCCTTCCCATGGTGTTCATGATCATTCCATTACCCTTGTACCCAGAATCCTTCCTCCCAATATCCGTCCGTATCATCACCCCTTTTCCCAAAAAAATGAAATTGAAAAAATGGTCCAGGAACTCATTAATGCAGTCGTTATCCGCCCTAGTATGAGCCCCTACTCTTCTCCTATGGTCATGGTCCTGAAGAAAGAAGGATCTTGGCGAATGTGTCCTGACTTGCGTGCCCTCAACAAACTTACCATTAAAGACAAATTTCCCATTCCTGTCATTGATGACCTCCTGGATGAATTGAGTGGCACCCAATTCTTTACTAAAATTGATCTTTGTTCAGGCTACCACCAGATACGTATGAAAGAGGTAGACATTCCCAAGACTGCCTTTAGAACTCGTGAGGGACACTATGAATTTTTTTTCATGCCCTTTGGCTTGTGTAATGCCCCCTCCACCTTCCAAAGCCTCATGAATCATGTATTTTGTCCTTTTCTACGTCATTTTGTCTTAGTTTTCTTTGATGATATCCTCATCTATAGAAAAACCTGGACAAACCATTTTGCTCATGTGTATCGAGTTCTCCATCTACTCTCTCAGCACCAAATTTTCCTGAAATAGACTAAATGTGCTTTTGGCGCCTCAAAAGTAGAGTACTTGGGTCATCTGGTTGGCAAGGACAACGTCAGGGTGGATCCTAAAAAGATTGAATCTATGCAAGATTGGCCTCACCTAAAGACACTCAAAACCTTGCGTGGATTTCTAGGCTTAACAGGTTATTATCGCAAGTTTGTTAAGAATTATGGAAAGATTGCAGCACCTCTCACTGCTCTCCTAAAAAAGAACTCTTTCACTTGGGCCCCAGCCGCTGCTCAAGCTTTTCAAACCTTGAAGATGGCCATGTTCACCACTCCAGTCCTGGCCCTTCTTGATTTCACAAAGACCTTTGTCTTGGAATGTGATGCTTCAGGGAAAGGAATTGGTGTTGTCCTTATGCAAGAGGGTCGGCCTTTGGCCTTTACCAACAAGAAAGTATCTGAAAGAAATCTGGGAAAATCAATATATGAAAAGTAAATTTTGGCTATTATGCATGTCGTTGATCTGTGGCACCCTTATCTATTGGGGCAACGCTTCCAAATTAAGACAGACAATCAAAGCCTCAAGTATTTTCTGGAACAACGCATTTCCTCCCCGGAGCAACAAAAATGGGTGACTAAGCTCTTTGGATATGATTATGAGATCATTTACAAGAAAGGAAAAGACAATGTGGTTGCGGATGCACTTTCCCAAAAATATGAAGACGAAGGATCCCTTTTTTCTCTTTCCTTCATTGTACCAGAATGGATCTAAGTCGTTCGCCAAGAATGGATACAAGATCACAAAAGTTCACATTTGATACAATAATTGCAGTCCAATGCTCCAACTTCCCCAGGGTACTCTTGGCTCCATGATGAGATTCGATACAAAGGTCGTTTGTATTTAAGTAAACAATCAAAGATTAAATCCACGGTACTTTCTGAGCTTCATGCTACACCCACAGCGGGGCACTTCGGGTTCACCAAAACCTATGACAGGGTCAAACGTTCTTTTTTCTGGGATGGTATGAAATATGAAATTTGTACTTTTGTCGCATAATGTGATGTGTGTCAACGCAACAAGGGAGAAATAGTCAAATCGTCGCGCACACTACAACCGCTTCCGATTCCACCTGCTATTTGGAGGGATAGCTCTATGGATTTTATTACAAGATTACTCAAATCGGGAAATAAATCAATCATCATGGTGGTTGTTGATCGCCTTTCCAAGTATGCTCATTTATGTGCTCTTGAACACCCATTTACAACATCCATGGTGGCTCAAATTTCCATGGATCAAGTCTTCAAGCTTCATGGCATGCCACACTCTATTGTTTATGATCGCGACCCAACTTTCACAAGCAATTTTTGGCAAGAACTGTTCAAGCTACAAGGCACCCAATTTCATCTCAACATAACTTATCATCCCCAGACTAATGGTCAAATAGAAGTTGTCAACAAGTGTTTGGAAACATATTTGAGGTGTTTTGCCTCAAAAAAGAAAAATAAGTGGGCTCAATGGTTACCCCTAGCTGAATGGTGGTACAACACTTCATACCATACAACTACAGGCATGACTCCTTTTGAAGCGGTATATGGATAGAAGCCACCTCTAGTTCTCTCATACTTACCTGATGTCTCGAAGGTCTAGGCGGTTGACCAAACACTTACAGTTCGAGAGGCTATTCTCCGTACCCTCAAAGAGAATTTGGTCATGGCACATAATCTCATGAAGCAACAAGCCGATCAAGGTCGCTTTGAATGTCAATTTGCAGAAAGGGATCAGGTGTTTCTTCGACTGCAACCTTACAAGAAAAATTCCCTCAAGGTCGAGCATTGTCAGAAGATAGCGCCCAAATTTTATGGTCCTTATACCATTCTCAAGTGTGTGGGACAGGTGGCCTATCAGTTATCTTTTCCTAGTCATTCAAATCTACATCTTGTTTTTCATGTTTCATGCTTAAAGAAGGTGATTGGAACTAAGTGCCAAATTCAAACAAACCTTCTCGAGTTAGCTGAAGAAGGATCCATTTGGCTACAACCACAAGCATTTTTGGACCAGCGTGAGCGTCGCCTACGTTAGAGAACCATCAAGGAAGTGTTAGTCCAGTGGAAATATACAACTCCAGTAGATTCCACTTGGGAACCGACTACCATTCTGCAACAATTTCCACATCTCAAGCCTTGAGGACAAAGTTGTTTTTAAGGGGGGAGGACATGTTAGTGTCCTGACCCACACATAGGTAGAACAATATATTCAGATGTAATAAAGGTCAATATTAAAAAGGCCTTGCAATAAAATAGAGTAAGTCGAATGTAAGAAGACCTAATAGAATCTTTCGCTTCTAGAAGGATATTCCTCTAGATGCTTCTTTTGATAGACATATTTAGTATAAATAGGAGTCGAGGGTATGAGAACCCTAGTTTAGAGAATATTGTAATATAGCTATGCTCGACTGGAGGTTGCCCCCTCGAAGAGGCCCGTGAACATTACTCTCAGAATCAAAGTGTTATTTCTGTTGTTATTCTTATATCATTTCAGTGTTATTGTGGTGATTATTCTGGTTATATTGTTGTTATTCTATCATTTCTAGCATTTTATTTATGTTCTGCATACTTTTTATATTTGGTATATTACACTCTACAGTTGGTAAGCTGTGTCATCAAATCTCTGAAATCGTATGTTGTTTTGCATGATAAATAATGATTGCATCTATAGAGCCCTAGATGGGGTGCCACACGATTCAGCATGAGAAAACAACTTTCATACGCATGTCGCTCTCCTTCCAATGTCTCGTTCCTCATTAATTTGCATTGCAGAGAGGGTGACGGTGCTGAGACTGCACACAAGGGAAATTTTAAAGATCTGAACCAGGAATTCAATGAAAACATATAGTCTGGGTACCAAGGAGATGCATACAGTTAATTCAAACATTACAGATCCTTTATCACTCATAATAGGTATTATTTATTTGTATAAGCTTGCATTCCTCTGCATGTTTGGCATTTTATTTTACCCAGACACTCCATAGTTGGGTTCGTTGGATTCTCCTCCTCTTTGGGCTTTATTTTTACCCCTCCCATTTGGTGCACCATTCTCTAATCTGCATGCATAACATGAGAAAGGGGACACTCTAAGTGAGGCCCTGATTATCAAAGATATATGGAGAATCGATATCATTGTCATGGCCCCCATATATTTGGCCCTAATCTCTCTGATTCTATGGCCTCCCCTTCAGTTGTTGATTCTAATCTATCCCCTGCACAAGAAGAGGAGCACTAGGGATGCCCAATTTTGGAATAAGCCCCATCCTCTCCCCCATCTTCTCTCCCTTTGGCCCCGATGATCTCCCACCAAAATTCTCCACCTCCATTGGTTGGCACCCCCTCGCCCTCTCCGAAAAAAAATCCATCCACGATTCCCTTTCCATCTTCTCTCATTGGAACCTACTCTATTGATAATCCCTCCCATCCACTCCCGCCTGAAGAGAATTGGGCATGCCCAATAATCGAATAACACGACCCGTCCACCCAATAGAAGGAAAGAGCAATTCCTCCTAAATGTGAACCAATTAGAACAAAAAGCCTCTCTCTAGAGCATGTGCAATTGTTTATGGGAATATGCCATGATGCAACAGACCAACTATTTCGACAAGAACTCACCAATCTTCAATTAGATGTCCTCTTCCAGTCTCTCACTGGTGGATCGATGATGCAAACATGTAGAACTTGTGTATATCCCTTCAATTTCACTCTCATATGGCATCACCCTCAACAGAACGATGGAGGCGAAAAAGCACATGGAGTATGATCAACTTTGTGCTTTTGTCTTTTTTCGGTTATATTCATTTACTCTAAGATCTAGGACTACTAGATATTCAAGTTTTCAGAACATGTCCTATAAACATAGGCACTCAGGAAATAATATATTTCTATGTATAAGAACTCTATCACAAACTGGCAACATTGTCAATGGCATGGTTTCCTTCTTAGGTAAGCTAGGTCACAAACTCTATACTCTCTGTTAATTTTCTAGATTTTTGAGGTAATACAAATTTTAACTTACAAAAAAAAAATGATTGCATCTATAGATAAATTTGTCATATATTTGAATGAAAAATCGGAGAAATCCCTATTTATACAAAATAAGATGACTTGTAAGAAGACCCAACTTGTTATACAAGTTATCTTTAATGCATAATTAGACGCTTACCAACACTAATAACTCTTTTCTCTAATTACACATTATTTTCTTTGAATTTCAGAACCATCAAAATTGAACAACCATGCACATTAAAACCTGTACCAAACACCATTCGTTTCAATGTTCTTATTTATTTATTTCTGCATCTAGTTATCAAAGTTTATTTAATGCAAGGAGTTTCGATTTTCATCTATCTTTTTCCTACAATTGATAATTTGTATCATTAAATCTCAAAAGTCATATGTCATTTTGCATGATAAAAAAATATAATCTCCCATGTCAATTGCCTATTAAGGAGTACACTAGGAGATATAGAGAAGGTAGACAGTCAATAGGGATATTCAAGGTATAGACATAGCAAAAATCTATCTACAAACAACATTTAGTTTGGAAGATTAAAAAATATAATCTCCTCATGTCAATTGGAGATAAAGCAATATACTAGGAGATATAGAGAAGGTAGACACTCAATAGGGATATTCAAGGTATATCCGACTTGTCACGCTAAATAGGTTTTTTGTGTAGTTAGAACTTTACTAACACCAATAACTCTAATTTCTAATTGATGCCATAACATTTGTATATACTATAATGAATATTTACTAAGAACATCTAATCATACCTTTTTTTATTACAATATAGTTCATTTTCATTTGACAAATTGTGTCATCTAAACACACAACAATATCCCAATTCAAAGTCTCTTTACCTAGACCATGTTAATTATCCAAAATATTGGACGATGAAAAACTGATAATTTCAAAAATATTTTTCAATAATAATGACCANAAACAAAAAAAACTAAAACTTCCATCTAAACAATAGTACAAATAATTTCATGTTAATAAAAATATTTTAAAGAAACAACATCACTTGATATTTAAATATTGATTTGATATAATATGATAGGATCTAAAGCTTAATATTGTTAGTGTTATCGAAAGTGGTCCATAATATTTTAAAGAGACAGCATCACTTGATATTTAAACATTGATTTGATATAATATGATAGGATCTAAAGCTTAATATTGTTAGTGTTATCGAAAGTGGTCCAAGGAGAGGAGTGGATCTAATAGATCTAATAGTTATAATGTTCCCCTCGACAGGTATAATTATAAAGTTTACACATGAGCAATCAAAAACAATATATCCTGCCCCTCGACAATTATAATTATAACTAATTATAAAGTTTACACATGAGCAATCAAAAACAATATAACCCGCCCCTCGACAGTTATAATTATAACGTGCACACATGAGTAAATCAAATTATCAAATTGACTGAAATAATTATAAAAATCTTAGCTTAATTATAAAGCTCTTTTAACTGTTTAAGAACCATCAAAGAATCCAAACACTTTAAAACACTTTAAATGGAAAAAAATATAACCCAATTTTTTCACAACAATATATTTTTTTAAATTAAGATTGCCCATAGAACAACATGTGCACACATTATCAATAAACATAAGAAAAAATAAGCTTCAAACAATACAGCAATACCCACAACATCGAAGCAATAGAACATCATTGATTAGACAAACTGGAGATGGCTCTGTCTCAATCTAAGAAATAGCACGTTGGTGATTTGTTTAAATGAAACTCATTAAATAACATTATAAAAATCCTAACAGTCTCTATGCCTTAACTGTGACTATACTCTTCCCAACAACAACTAGTGGAAGAGCACTAGCATAATTCATTTATGAGGAGATACGTGATCAAACGATTTTTATAGGCTCGGATTCAATCCATTTGCAATTATTAAGCCAGGAGAGCACTATGGTTTTCAATATGGGAGAGTATTATGATTTCCAATACAGTAGAGGAGCATTTGCATAATTACGTTGAAAGGTGTATATCTATTGGCAATGGGCATGATTAATGACCTTTTAATTTAAAATTCTAATCTGATGGCTAACAATTGAAGATGCTGGTATATTCTTAGTCGTCCTCCCAAATCAATGAATGTGATTTACTCTTCATAACTTCCTTATATTTTTTAATGCATCATATTAAGAAATTATTGTAACACCATATAATTGCCACGTTTGAATTATTAACGGGCACTACTTCAACTTCCTCCTCTTTGTCCGTGCATCTTAGATGTCCAAGCGAATGGTTGAGCATTCTCAGTGCATCTCAGATGTCCACGTGAATGGTTGAGCATTCTCAGCAGCGAGTTAGCAGCTGTGCTAGTCCATAACACATCCACCACCAATTGTAAAAACCAATATGCACCTCGAAAAAAATACCTACGTGCCAAATGGATGTTTTTTAAATTTTTTTGTTTTTTATTTTATTTTTAAGCTTCATAAACATTGAAAAACATAATAAGAATTTAAAAAATATATATAAATTCAAACCAGTGATGAGAAACACTTCGAATGCCCAAATTTTATCCCAATCATGCTATATATATATATATATATATATATATATATATATATATATATATATATATTCTATCAAGCCGAAAAAATCAACGGTCAAGTCCTAAAGGTCAATATATAATCTATGCTAAATATTTTCCCATGAAATCTTACGCACAAAATTATATCTAGCGTTTATGCTTCTATCTTGCTGGGAAAAATAGAATATTTTGCACCAGAGATAGTAGAAGAAATTCTAATCATCCAATTCTTGCTGAAAAAATCGATTTACTTCACCATACAATTATAAAGTTTCTTTAACCGCACAAGAACCACCATAAAATCCAAATAATCTAGACCGATAAGAACATAGCACAAATTCTTCACAACCATAAATTAAAAATATATGTATCAAGAATGAAAAGGGAACAACCTCTGCATACATTATTGCTCAACATAAGAAAAAAATTAAGGTTTAAACGAGCATCCATTTGGAAAGATGCATCATACAACTACATCATTTGAAACTTAAGACTCAAAATCAAATCGGTCTCTTACAGAGCAACAATACAAAATCCAATGAAAACCAAATGTCGTAGTGTACACTACTTCTTCGATCAACTACATCATCAAGCACAGAGCAACACCCATAGAATCAACCAGTCGACCATCCAAACATGAGCAAAGTCGACCATCGAAACATGAGCAAATTATATTGATTAAAATGATTCAAAGAATCCTATCATTTTCGAAAAACAATTCAAACTAAAATGCAAAAAATAATTCAAACTAAAATGCAAAAGAACCACGGGACACTCCAAACACTTTAGACCAGAAAAAACATAGCACAAATTCCTAACAACCATAATTCTTAAAAAAAAATATTAAGAATGAGGAGACAACAACTTCTAAATACATTATTTTTCAACATAAGAAAAAATAAGCTTTAAATGAGCACCCATTCCATTTGAACAGGCATTATACTACATAGTCTGATCCTTATTCTTAAAAAAAAATATTAAGAATGAGGAGACAACAACTTCTAAATACATTATTTTTCAACATAAGAAAAAATAAGCTTTAAATGAGCACCCATTCCATTTGAACAGGCATTATACTACATAGTCTGATCCTTAAGGCTGGGTTTCGATCTCTTATGAAACAGTAGTACAAAATCCAAGTAAAAACAAAGACAAAACTGTAGGAATTTGTTATACTCGCATATGAAAACTTAAGTAATAACCATCATGACAAAGCAGCATTACGTTTTCCATGCATACTTCAAAGAATCCCAATGCTATACCCCCAACTCAACACAAATTCTTCAGACAATCCAAATACTTTAGACCAAAAAAAACATAGCACAAATTCTTAACAATCATAAATAAATAAATAAA
>ML815985.1:135191-150914 GCA_009831015.1 Picea engelmannii | reverse complement strand
AAATATATATATATATATATATATATATATATATATATATATATATATATTCAACAACCTTTACATACATTATCGCATAAGCTTTAAACAAGCACCCATTTGAACATAGCCATTATATTAGTACATACTTCAACCCTTAAGACTTCCCTCTCAAGATAAAATCCAAGTAAAAAGTGCCACGACAATGTCTCAATTTTCACCCTCATAAGAAAACCCAAGTAATAATAAGCATGATGGGAAATGTGGTTTTGATCGTTACCTCAAAGAAGTTGAACACAATATCCCACTAACGCAGAACCCTGGGTACGCAATACCCACACACAGACATAGAACACTACTTCTTCCATCAACTACACCACCAAACACGGAGCACTACCCACAACATCAACAAGCTAACCATCGAAACAACAGAACATCATCAATTAAAAAAACTGGAGATGACCCCATCCATGTCTAAGTAACAGCACGCCGACAAGTTGTTTTAATAAACCTCCTAGTAAAGCATACCACCAAACATGGGACAATACCCACAACATCGAAGAATATATTGCAGATTACTCCGTCACACACCGAAAAATTGTTCTAATCAAGGCAACTGTTATTTAAAAACTTAAAAAGGCAACTGTTATTTAAAAACTCACACCAAAAATTAAAAGCGTCTAGTTATATTTATATGAAATGTTTTTAGTTATAATTATGTTGAAAGGCGTACACTTATTGATAATGGGCACAATTAATGATCTTTTAACTTTATTTAACCTTAAACCCTAATCTGATGGCTATACATTGAAGATGATGGCATATTCTTAGTCGTCCTCCAAAATCAATAGGTCAGATTTATTATTCATAACTTTCTTGCATTTATCAAGGCATCCGTTAACATGTTTACTTTTTAACATTTATCTAATCACATTAAAAATTAGATATGTAAATGCCATGTTTAAATGATTAAGTAGGATTAAACCGTGCAGCCAAACGTTTCAAATTACCACAGACAGATTACAGATTACCACATACATTTTATATTGAAGACATGAATTTTCAGCCGATACCTATCGACATTCTCAACCGCAAATTAGCGGCTGTGAAAGTCATATGAAATGATAACATGGAAAGAAGGTTTTCCCATGGACTCAGTCTGTTCATCGGGATTTATGTTTACACGTCGTTTCGTTTATTTGTTTGTGTGGTTTGACTTTTCATTAAACTTTTGAAAGGCTTTTAACATTTTGACTTTTCATATTTTTTTAAAGTTTATAGGACTTTGTTTATTAAATTTAATAGCATGGCGACAATTAGACAGGCTGTAGTGTATTGGGAAGCCATACAGATTTTTGATAACATTGTGAAAAGGACTTCTATCGAAGAATTTGGTTGTGCATCCTCTTAAGATTGGTATCAAAAGCATAAGTAATTGGTATATGTCTATACTAATAAAATATAAAAATAA
Organism: Picea engelmannii; assembly: GCA_009831015.1. Lineage (NCBI taxonomy): Eukaryota > Viridiplantae > Streptophyta > Pinopsida > Pinales > Pinaceae > Picea > Picea engelmannii. Next base: position 149,464 of record ML815985.1, on the reverse strand, counting down.
ATTGTAACAATCATGTTAAAGAAGACTTTGATAGATTTATGAAAATGGATTTTATTATATTTTTTATAAAAGAAATTGAAATAAATTACACATAAAAAAATGGTGTGTGAAATAAATTACACATAAAAAAATTGTGTGTTTATTATCAATTCTGTAAGATTTTAAGAAGACTTTTTTGTTTTTATTTTATTAAAGATTTTATTTATGAAATTTTTTTATGTAGAGTGAATTTAAGAAGATTTTTTTTTTTTTTTTTTTATTTAATTTTTTTTTATGTAGAGTGAATCTAAGAAGATGTGTAACATTTTTTTTAGTGAAATATAATGATGAAAACTTGACATTTTACATATTATTTAAATTAAAATCTCCAAAACTTATATAAATTTTGTGAATTTGATGAATTTTGGGTTTATGAAAAATAATTTGTATATAATATTATTGTATTTTTATTGATATTTTTTCAAAAAAATATTAATATTATTTAATGTGTCAAATTTGCACCTCATCAAATGCTTGTCCTTTAAAATTTTAGTTGACTTTTGTTCTTATCAACTAATTTAAATGTATATTTTTTAGAAACAAAATATACAAGTACAATCTACATAAAACATAGTAGATCCCATTTATTTTTTAAATTATATATATATATATATATTGATTTAATATTTGAATACACTTTATACACCTTTGTGGTATTGTTAACTTTTTTTTCCTAATTTTTACATAAGATTAAAATAAATACATAAAAAAATAAAACATTTTGAAGAGGAAACATCCACGAATCCCACATATTTTTTTATATTTTTTTGGTTGTATAATTTTTATGCTATTGATTTCTATACAAGTGCCCTTGAAACTCTATGGAAGGTTTACTTAACTCAATCTAACACCTCCATAGAGTTTGCCGAGTTTGCCGCTAGCTAGATGGTGCACTTGAAATTACCTGGAAAATCATTTTTTTCAAGTTGTTCCTTGCCAAATATATATAGAACGGTTTCTACATATTTATAGATGATGAATTTGCAAATATATAGAGAACTATTTCTATATATTACAAATATATATTTTTTGTTTTGCTTGTGAACTAACTTATTAGCTCCAAAACTACAGTAGTAATGTTTCTCTTATATTATTCATTTCTCAACAAATTCAAAACAAATATGTGTTGTGAGACTAACCTCTATACCAAAAAAAACAATTTTTATTATGTCACTTGACCTTTAAAAGGTGCACCAACACTTTACATACTAATAAAAAAGCTACTGATTTAAGGAAAACTAAACCAAAAAAAAAGAAAAAAAAAATCATGAAAATCAACTCCCAAGTGGTGCAATAGTACCATTTTTTCTAACGGGCTTAAGATTACAACATTTTTGAAGAGTGACTTTCAAAAATCATATAGTTTATGGTATTGACAACATATCCCTACTCAAATAAACAACCCAAGATGAACAACATGAAATATTTGAAAGAATGGATATCAGTTCTTAGGGTACTCCATTAATGGATTGTTTTGCTTTGGAACTTTTTTTAAATAATAGTCATAAGGAGGTCATAAAATTTTCTTTCTTTCTGGATATAGATATATATATCAGTGGTGACTATATGAACAAATGTTGTCATGGAGACAAAAGATGAAAAGTTTTTTGGTTCATGGTTCCACTTTGTATTTCTGAAAAAAAAGAGAGTCTACATTTACTAATATAAGATTTTTTTCTTATTGAAAAAAAATTATCCTATATCCAACCCAATTATTACAAGACCAAGATACACAAATACTTATATTTTTCACCCTTTAGAATGGTGTTATCTAAATATACCAACCATAAAGAAAATACTTCTATTATTCACCTTTAATAATATTATTATCTAAATATGTCAACCATTTTTATACTTATATTTTTCACCCTTTATAATGTTGCTATCTAAATATACCAACCATAAAGAAAATACTTCTATTCTTCACCTTTAACAATATTACTATCTAAATATGTCAACCATTTTTATACTTATATTTTTCACCCTTTATAATATTGCTATCTAAATATACCAACCATAAAGAAAATACTTCTATTCTTAACCTTTAATAATATTACTATCTACCCGAGATGGGGTGCCACGAGGACCAAATGAGACACCTGGAGCATAGCCAGGCTTGGCCATAAATGAGGTCGGCTGACTCCCATCCCTTCAGCATTAAGGATGGGAGCTAGCTCCAATTGTCTCCCACCTGAAAGAGGACTCGTCCCTTGCGCGAGCAGTCCAATGATGCAGTGCATTTATGAGGGGGACTTAATGGTGTTGGATGTCCCGTTGACCCTCCTGCTTTTGTTGCGCCCATGCCATGTTTTCTTCCATTTCAATCTTACCCTGCACCAGCTATGCATCAGTGAGCTTTGGAGCAGGGACTACTCCATCCTCTGCACAGTGTCTACCTGCTCTTTCACCTTGATGCCACGTGAATGGGGGAAGCCATGCCATGGCTCCACCTGGTATGCCTTTGCTTCTTGAAGGAGGAGGCTCCAAAGGATGGAACGAGCGCTCTCCATGGCTAGGACCCAAATCGCGCGTAGAAGGATTGTGCTCAAAACGCCTCCCAGAGCGTCTGTTGAAGAAGCTATCCCAGAGGGGCCAATGGCATATGTTGAAGAAACTATCCCGGAGGAGCCATTTCAGGTTCCCCTAGGGCATTTCCTCTTTACGGTGCCTGACAATTGGAACCCACCAAGTGATTTTCGAGAGGAGACCTCCATGCCTGCCACTGCAAAATAGCAAAGTCATGAACATGAACATGAATAATTCCCCACCTGCTTCATAGAGGAGGAGATACCATAAGATCTGGCCTCTCAGACAGCAATACCAGTAGCTGGTAACACCTTGGACGACAACATGGAAGGTGCACGGGGTGAGGATGTCGGTAGGAAAGTAGCCAAGGAGTAGCATAGAGAAGAGGCTTCAAGTGAGGCTGAGGAAATGCAACAGGGAGGCATAACAAGGGAGGTTGGCACGGTCTTCATGCCACCTCCCATCTCCTCCATGCAGAATCAGTAGTGTGTCCCGCCACCTTTCTTCCACCTGGAGCACCTTGAATTGTTGTTTGATCTGTGGGGCCAGATGGCGGACCAGGTCCACCATGGCATCCTCATGGGTTAGCGTCTGGATATGCTCTACGATGCCTTCTCCAACGCGCCAACAGGGCGGAGATGCCCAACTTTTGCATAGTTTTTCATGATGCCAGCTAAGGAAAATGCTTAGGGTGCAGATGCCACCTATGACGCCACCGGGTAACTGCCATGGTCTTGATTATCCTTCTATTCTCAACATTTAGAGTTCTTTGCATGTTTTTAGCTATTTTTTGCAAGACAATAGTCATAGTTCAGACAATGAAACCCCATCAGTCCTGGTTTCCTTCGAGTAGGACTAAGGGCAAACCGTCTATTTTGGACAAGGGATGACACCGTTTCGGTTTTCGCTCCAGTGACAGAACGAATGGCAGCCTAAGTACATCTGTAATTTTTTTCAATTAATATACCATGAACTTTCTTTTTTACTTAAAAAATAAATATTACTATATAAATATGTCAATTAAGTTATGATTTCAACTTCAAAAAAAAAAGTGCTAGTGGTAGCATCTCTTTTTGATTCTCTGATGAGTCTAAATTAACAAAATACATTATGGATAAGAAAATTTAAAATATCAAAAAACAACTTAAAAAAGGGAGTGGAGTGCTATTGTACAACTTTTCAAAACTAGGTAAAATATGTGACCCCCAAAAAACTAGAAGTACTAGGTTTGCTTAATTTATTCATTTTAAAAAAAACATACAATCCTAATTATCTCAATTTTTGTATATTGGTTCCATTATTATACTATATTATAGAAAATGTTATTCAATTTAAATGTGGATGAAAATTATTTTTATTATATTTTTTGCAATAAAAATATATATTAGACAAAATATGTGAAAGTGCATTTATAGTATTAGTGAATTGGAAAATTTATAGTATTTAAATGTTTATAAACATAAATTTGATATTAATTTTATGTGAATGTAAAAATTGTCCCTGTGGTGTAAAGCACAAGGTACTCTGAATCTAACTTGGGACACCTCAAATCTAGCCATGTTAAGGGTTGGTGTGCTCCAGGCTAGGATATTTAGCTAACAAAAAAAAATGTAAAATTGGCATTTTACAAATTTTTATTAATGTTAAATTTAAACATGAGAATGAAACTCAAAACAATCAACCACTAAAATTAGCCCACCAATCTTTGTTATTATTATTATTGTAATATAAAAAATATTTGTTATTATTTCTACCAGCATAGATCCATCTTCATCCCATATTTATCAAAATCTTAGAGGGATCAAATATTTTTTATAATTTATTAGGACCTCCTTAACCATTACATTGTTTTTTGATCTATTAATTGAAGCGAGATTAAATGGAAACAAAACAAATTCAAAACAAATTCCTCCGAGGCTTCTATTGCATGTCACTTAATTCCTTGCATTCAAGTTCTAATAGGATGATATTTGATCGATCAAAATGCATTGTTTTGCATTCAAACCCTAATTATGTAAGAAGTTATTTTAAACTCTAATTATGCCTTTCAGCCTTTATCAGCCATAATTATGTGGTTGTGCTAGTACTTTAATTTTTTTTAATCACTTAGTAGTAGTGGCAATCAGTTAGTTATCAAAGTAATTTTTAAATATGATTAGGTAAATGTAAAAAAGTAAACACATAAACTGATGTCTATATAATAGCTAGGAAGTTAATGATTGAAATCACAACCATTTATTTTGTGTGACGACTAAGAATATTCTAACCATATTTAATCCTGTCCATAAAAAACTTATTAAGCACTAAACACCTATTAAATGTACCCATTTCCAATATATATACGCCTTTCAGCTTAATTATGAGATTGATATTATATTAGTAGACTTTCATTTTCTCAACAAAATTTTTGTTGTATTTTCTTACAAATAGTTCATAATTCTTCTTACAAATGTTTTATTCAAATCTTACATTTCAATCCATTTTTATTACTTTATTTTGTTGTTGTTGTTGTTTCTGGTTTGTTGTTGGGTGAAAGCCTATAATTGCCCTGGTATATGTCATATGGAGTTGACAGTGTTCAGGTTTGGATTGTTGGTCATAACTTTTCGTTGTATTGGGTCATGATTAATGTATTATAAATTGCAATTCCGTTGAAAACAAACCATTTTTTTTTACAGTGATTGGGCATGGAATTAGCGTAACGAGTAATCATAGACTTGATTTATATTTATATTAGTTGTTCCTACCAAATTGAATCTCTACCATTCATATTGAATATAACTATTGTAGCTTTCATGTTTCTACAGTAATCATGAACTTGCAAATACTTCCTCATCCCCATAAGCCAAGCCTTAAATTCCTGACCATATTTTACCTCACCACCAAAACCAAAAGTTGGTGGTTTCACTTTTCTATATTTACCATATGCAATTCATATTTGTATGGATTCTTCCTCCTTTGTCTAGCAGAGGAGCCTAAACTACTCAGCGAGTCCTCAAAGGTAGATGGCTCACTGTAAAAGGATTATAATGATGTATATATACCATATTGGGACATCTTTCCTTTGGTTCTATAGGACCTCTTGCTAGTTCAAGTTCCTGAATTGTTCACACCTCCATCATTTTTTGAAATCAGATCATGGTGAAATTGATTTTGTACATCAGTAAAACTTTGAAGCATGGTAACATTCAACTAATTTTGTTCCTCCTAATGTTTAATTTAATTATGATTTTCTACTCTATATCTCTATAATTGTACTCTCAGGGTTCTTTGATTTTCTACTATATAGCTCTATAATTGTACTCTCGGGGTTCTCGGGGTCCATCAATATTAGGAGTGTCCTCATTGTAATGCCCATTGGATTTCATTTAGGCATTTCAACTTAGCATATTTTCTCCCACGATGTTGTAATCAAACACATAGGGATTTTGAATATCTTCCATGATCACAATTCCTTCAAACTATCAATAAATTTGAAAGTCCTTTTACGATAACTATAATCCTTACACTTCTTCTCTCTTTCCAAAAGTTTTATAAGACTCTAATCTTACTTAACTTTTTTATAAGACTCTAATTATACTTAACTTTGTCATTGGGATCAAGACTTATGTTCCTTCAAAGTGCTTTACTCATTTATAACTTCTCTACCTTTCCCAACCACCGTGATCAAATATATTTAATTAAGAATTTGATGAGTATATTGGTCCATTAAATAATTGTATTCTCCATGAAATTCCTTGCCCATAATAGACCCAATGCTACTTTGCTTCCATATCTTTGGAAAATACCAACACATAAACTCCAATGTAATCAAGCTGTGAGTGAACTAATAGTCATTGAACAATGCTTTTAATCATATTTCACTCTTACTTTCCCTTTATGTGATATTTTAGTTCATCTTTACATGGTATTTTGGCTTTATGGTGCCTTCGAGCCTACTATGTGGTTGTCTCTAATTGGAAGTAGGGTCTGATCCTTTAGGGTAAGTCTTGATCATCTCCATGATAGGTGCATTCCTAACTATAGATAAAAATTACAACCAATACCCACAATCATTAAAAGTCAAAAGGATCACCATTCCTTACCACATAAGTTTAAAACTCACACCAATATTGGTGTGCCAAGTGTCCTCGCCTTACCATTGCCGAAAGGACTAGATCGAAATCACTTTCATGGTAGTTTAAACTCCAACCATTCTCTTAAAACCAATGGATGATCCAGATCTATGTGGGTTATAAGACCCCCTCTGTACTGAGGTGCAAGTTTAAAAACCACACCAACCAAGAGGTGCCACATGTTCCACTAATCAACACCTAAAGGGCCTATCCCTTTTAGCATGAGGAAATCTCCATCCTTGATCTCATCTAAATCAATGGTTCAGGTTGATTATGGTCCAATGGAGCCCTCATTGTCACTAAGTGGGAATGTAACATCCCGCTCTTGCCTGTGCAGCACAAGCTTATTCTTTGAGGACACTTGCTTGCAAGTGATTCGGCTTATTATACTATTGGGAATTTGATTATGATTATGAGGCATTATGGGTAAGATGACATGTTATTTTTTTGTATTGATATAGATAGGTGCTATTGACTTGGTTCTCCTGAGTGTGCAGGATTTTGGACCTCGAGGATGCAGAGGCATCGATGAAACCCTCAGACTCCGTATCGAGTCAGGGAGTGGACTATTGGGTTTTATTGTTGTATATATGACATATGTGCATCTGATTATATGTTATGGTTATGGATCTCATTTCTGACATGATTTGTTGACGATGCAGGCTGACGATAGCTTTCCGACCAGACTCACATGTGGAGTAGAGGGGTCACACACAACTACCAGAGACGTTGAGGGAGAGGTGTGGATAACAGCCTTGCCATAGCCTATTGCCACTCCTGTTGTGGCTTGAACTGTAGGTTAACGACTACCTAGTTCGAGAAGACCCACGATGCCATGAGGGAAGACTGCGACAGTCACTCATGATGATTCTAAGGGGTGCGCAATAAGGCAGGTGCCTTATTCCTTAGAGGCCCTTAGTCTCCCACAAGATCACTTGGCAGAGTATTGACTCCAGGGGTTTTTGATGTCTACCAAGTCAGTCAAGAGGCGAGTGGCACCCTTGGAGCATGTAGTGCATCCTGAATGGCACGTTACGCAAGGGAAACATAATGAGGCGAGTGGCACCCTTGGAGCATGTAGTGCATCCTGAATGGCACGTCACGCAAGGGAAACAGAATGAGGCGAGTGGCACCCTTGGAGCATCTAGTACGTCCTGAAGGGCACATCGGGTTGTTAACTAATAAGAGAATAAACCTAGATGGCCTTAGAACAAATAATGTGATAAGAAAGATTTAAAAACAATTTACCTAATAAATGTCGCCTAGCCTCGAAAATTAAAATCTAGGTCTAAAGTAATACTTGCGGTAAAGTAATAATAATAATAATCATCATTAAACATGTGGCAAAAAGGGGTTAAGAAACTTGACTAAATTATTAAAATCAAATTATTGAGGGATTTAAAATTTTAAAAGGGAAATTATTGTTTTGTTACACATGCTAATTAAAATTTATTAATTAAAAAGAAAAAGGGGGAAAAAGATAACTTTCTACACTTACTAATTTGAGTTTAGATAAAAAGGGAAAGAGGGAAATTTAAAAGAATTAGGAAACTAAGGGAAAAATGGGGAAACATAAAGAAAAAGGGAAACATAAGGAAAAAGAAGAATGACCAACTTAGCAAGGAATCTTGCCTTTAAAAACTTTCTAAATTGAACTCAACTAGTAAATTAGTAAGGGGGAAAGTCATTAAGTTGTGTAAGGGAATATGGGGACACCTAGGAGCGATTCTTGATTCCCTTGGCATTCGATCCTTGAATGTTGTGACTGTACTGTTGGTTTTAATTGATTTTTATGAAGATTTTATGCCTGGTCTTCGTCCTCATCTCTAGTTTGTCAGTCCACGCTTGAGTAGTCGGCCAGGAGTCGAATCGACGGTCGTCACTTCGGTGCATAGCGACCTATAGATTCTGATGCCCTGCTTTTCTATGCGTGGATGATGAGTGAGGGATGTGTTTTCCCAGCTGTTTAACCCTTCTTATATCCACGTTTGATCTCCGCCTTTGCAATGGTCTCTGCATGTTATTCAGCTCTGCGTCCTAATTGTTCTCGGCGTTGAAAACTGTGTTTAGTAATCTCTGCGTGTTATTTTATTTGATGACATTTTCCTTCATTTCAACACACTCACCCATGAAATTTTTGCAACTCTGTGTTTTTAATTTATTCCTGGAAAATTTAACTCTGTGTTTAATGCACTCCCTGGCGAATACACTATGCATTTTATTACTTTTAATGGAAAATTTTACCCTGCGACTTTACCCTTGGTTTATACTTTTATAGATTGCTAATTTAACCTTCTTTGGACAACGTCTTCTATTCTATCTTATGACTAAGATCGAAGCTTCATGACAAAGTTTTTCCTTACTTTTATTGCTAGCAACTTCATTATTGTTACCTGGGCGTTTTTTTTTTTTACCTTTAAATGACTGCGGATGGATGCTATCCATGGATGCTTTAAATTCCTATTTTGTTTTTATATCCCTGCGTTTTAATTATATTCTGCATTTCCGTTAAATGTTTTCCAACCCCTCTTTGGCTATCACCGTGATGTATTCAGTAGTGACTGTTATATGGTGATCAAGATGGCTATCAACCTATAATGCTTTCTAAAATTAAATTAAAACTTACACATAGATTATCTCTACCCTTAGTTGTAGCGCAACTATAATGCAGTGAATTCCTATTCATTCACTCGGATAATTACTTCGGTAATTTCAAACTGATTGTGGCGCTAGTGGATTTTTGGACAACAGTCTCTCAACGATTGAATTAGACAGCAGTAACCCTGCGTTTTTAAAGATGGTTGACAACATCTCATATAGCACCAGCAATATCATTAAATCATTGGATGGCATTTTTAATTATGTCAAGTCCTATGTTTAATCTAGAAAAATAATCGGCGTTTTAATCTTAGCGTTTGGTATGATTGTGTTTTTATGAGTTCGTTTATATGGCTGCATTCTTAACTTTTATATGACAATGATTTAATAAATGGTTGTGTTTTTAATACTTTTATTGGACTGTGATTTTACCTTGACTGCAAACTAAATAAATTTAGACAGCGACATCATCCATTTAATTGAACAGATATGTCATGTGAAAATATATAGTGTTTTGATGAGTCTGCGTTGAGATATGTTAATGGATAGCATTTTCGTTATGCCTTGACGGACATCATTTGGATAGCATTATTGTTGTTAGACTATTACACTCGACGTTTGGATAATATTACTATACTCTTGAAAATGATATATAACGCATAACAATTTATACCCTATTGACAGCAAGATATTGCACATTGTTTTCTTCACACACAGCTAAATCACATTTCGCCCAACCATATCTTATTTCGCTCAGCAATATCCTTTTTTTTTTGCCTTCATTAATTTATGGATAGTGATATGCACTTTAAATGACAACAATGTCATTCTTAGTTCTGTTATATAATATAACATGATATACACTGTCATAATCTAAACAATTTTGAGTATATTCGGTCAACAATGTATATGTAATGAGACTGCGATTTGAATGTTTATGGAAAACATTGTCATTTATTAATTTTGCTATATAATATGGTTGAAAGACAACATTAACGTTGTGCGGGGTTAGACAACGTTTACCTCTACATTGGAAGACATCAATATCAATGACTTAGATTAAGGGCCACAATAGACTCAACAACAACGATAGTTTGAAGGACAACGAAATTAGGGTCCTTGCTCCAGTTTAAATAGCGAATTTGAAAAACCCTTACACTCACTTTTGGATGCACTTACACTACGATTGATGTCGTGTATTGGTATATATATTTTAGACAACATTTTAGACTGCATTGATGTAGTGACATTTATTAATAAGCAGCAACCTGGAGGGTGCACAATGAAATTCAATGGATTTGTCAATCTATTTTTAATAGTTTAGCTTTAGATTTATCAAGAGACTTGTTGATAGACTTCACATTTGTTAATAGATAGAGCTTTTATAGTTAGACTGCATTATCATTGTTATACATGGATTATTGATAGACAACAATTTGGATATGTCATTCATCTTGATCTAAGGCTTGTACATTTGCGATAGAATTTGTTGCGCAAGGAGTTTAATGTGGTGTATGATTGTTATAGTCATTAGATTCCCTCGCGTCTTGTGTCTTGTCGTTTGATGGTTGGGCATTGGGTTTAGTCCTCGTATTTTGACAATTTTTTTGGTCTCCTAGCGTGAGGGTGTTAGCTTGGGTTGAGGGCCTAGAAATGTTATGTTGTGCATGGTTACGGTCACACCCATCGCCTGGTGTTGGCGTGATTCTTGATGAAGGGATCAATGCATGCCCTGTCGGATGGATGTGAATGATAACCTGGCCGGAGTCTTGTGCTTCCCGATGTGGGCGTTGTCGTTGTAATTGATGTTAGAACTGGATTGTGTAACGCCTCAACATGTTTGGTTGTGCGCATCGTAGAGGTATCTAGTTACTAGTCATTGAATCCGTGGTGTCGGGTGGTTGATGTTGTCCTTTAGCTTGTAGGCGTCGTCTTGTTGTGATGGGCGAGTAGTTGTTTCCTCCTTTGATTATTGCATGTTACGTCCAACACCTGATGTGCTAGTATGTGGAGTCATTGTTGTTTGTTGCTTGATCTGCTTGAGTTGTGTCGTCATCAAGTTGCATCGTTAACTGTTGTTCGTTGTTGCGTTCCTATCATGCTTAAAACAAACAAACAAACAAAAACTTTTACGTTGCGTCGTGTGTGGTCATAACGACCGGGTTGTTACAAGGAAGGAAAATATAGGAATGATTGATATTAAACTTGTGCTACTTACCCCAAGCTTCCATCCCTATCGTCGACCTAAAATATGATAAAATATCAAGTTCTTTGCAATTCCAAAATACACCTCCTTCTCAATGTAAATGTTTATAACCCACAATAATGGGAAGGAGATACATGTATCTATTAAATCCAACAATAAGGACTAACACTAATACTAGAATTATAGGCTCTTGTCTAATGTCAAACATAACCACATCAATGGTCAATATTCTCTAAAGGATTAAGGGGCTATGACCCACACCAATTATATCTTTCCACGTGTCCACCCTACACATATCATACTTCAATTTAAAGGAGTGTTACTCCATGGTAGGATGATCTCCAATCATTTATCTAAAAGTCGATCGATGGTCATGGTCATGGAGGATCATAAGAGTTCTTTTTTCCTATCATGAAAGTTTATAACCCACAAGAATAGGAAGGTGCCACATGTCCTCAATTCATAGCCTTCTCCTAAATAAATTATTATGCATCTCTTCCTAAGAATGAACTCCCACTATTGATCTAGGAACTATTCAGTGACCTAGATCATTTTGGGTTATAAACGCCCCTCCGTGTGGGGTGCACCTTTATAATTTGCACCAATAAGACACTACCACATGCTCCTATGCATAAAATCAATAATTCTTAAATTACAAGTAATTGAACTCTAGTTGCACCATGATCAACTTTTCAAGGGGTTCTATGAACTCTAACAATTAACTCAACCTTCCTAGGTCCTTTCAATAGACAATGATAGAGTCGAAATTCCATGTAATCTTAGCAATATTATAAGCTCATGTGTAGTATGAATAAAAAATGAATGCAATGATAAGATGTTTTTCTTGTTTCATTGTTATCTTAAATGATGTAATCTTAATACTAAAGTTTTTTTTATGTTTTTTTATGTAGGGTGAATCTACGAAGATGGGTAATACTAGTGAAATATGACAATGAAAACTTGGCATTTTACATATTATTTAAATTAAAACTTCCAAAACTCATAAACTTTGTGAGTTTTGGGGTGCATGAAAAAAACAATTTGTATAGAATATTATTGTATTTTTACTGATATTTTTTCAAAAAAATAGTAATGTCATTTAATGTGTCAAATTTTTACTTCATTAAATGCTTGTCCTTACAAATTTTAGTTGACTTTTGTTTCAATCAACTAATTTAATCTTCAATGTATAATTTTTAGAAACAAAATATACAAGTACAATTTACATAGAACATAGTAGATCTCACTTATTTTTTTAATTATACATTTTTTATGAGTTAATATTTGAATCACACTTTATACACCTTTGTGGTTTTGTTAATTTTTTTCCTACTCTTTACATAAAATTAAAAAAAAATACCCTTTTGAAAAGGACACATCCAAAAATCCTACATAGTTTTTTGGTTATGTAGTTTTTATGTTATTGATTTCTATAAAAGTTCCTTGAAACTCTATGGATGGTTTATTTAACTCAATCTAATGCCTCCATCGAGTTTGCCACTAGCTAGATGGAGCACTTGAAATTACCTCGAAAAACACTTTTTTGAAGTTACTCCTTGCCAAAAAGTGTTATTATTATTATTTGGAGAATATAATTAAGTTGGTTTGACATCGTACTAGTATTTCCATATTTTAATATTTCAATATCGTTCATGCATGACTTTTTATTAACTAAAATTGTGGACAAGTTCTTGTCAAATAAATTCAAATTTCTTTTCAAATGAAATTCAAAATGCACGTAGAAGGATATTACACGCAAGTTTGAATCTCAAAACCATCATTGCCATCTAATATGTGTCATCCCTTATCCTATGTGTGGCTAGAGACTTGCTTTAAAGTAAGCACTTAAACCATAGAAATTTAGTGTTTTTCTCATTTTTCAATATTTTATGTTTCATGAGCTCTGCACTATGTTATACATATTCATAGATGATGAATTAACATATTCATGGATGATGAATTTGTAAAGATATAGAGAACTATTTCTACATATTACAAATATATTTTTTCTGTTTTTATTGTGACTTAACTTATTAGATCTAAAAATACACACATATTAATAACAAAGTTATCTATTTAACTAGTATTGTGAATTCAAAATAAGAACTTTAGCCCTTAAAACCCATATTTTTACATAAAAAAATATGAAAATCAATCCCCAAATCAAAAAGTAGTGTTATCATTAACACCATTTTTCTAACGAACTGTTAAAAAAATGTGACATTAACAACATATCCCTATATCCCTATACAAATAAACAACCCAAAATTAAACCTCACATAATCACTAAAAAATTTAAAATAAAAAAGACAAAATCTTGACAAATAAATTTAAAAACACACACATTTAAATTTTTTTATTCAAAAATCAAATTATTCAATAAAAAAACATTAAAAACAAAGATTAAAAAAAACTAAAAACAAATAAGGAAAAATTAAAAATATATTAAAAAAAATATAAGGAAAAGAAACTAAAAAAATTTTATAAAAAAAACTAAACTAAAACGTCTAAAAATTTAAGTTGTCGGAAGGAAACAAGGAGTTCTTAGTCACCACACTATCTGAAGTGTTCCTTGGCCCTACCCTAAAGACATGTCATCGTCACTCTACCGTCAGTATAGAAAGACAGAAATTACTCAGTAACATAATATGTATGTGGCTCTGCTACAATGCCATTTAACCTAAAGATAGAGCAAGAAGGACTCCCATCGCCCACCTAAATATTATCAGATTTAGATGGTCATATAGAGTTGTACTAAAAGGCTTCCACCATCTCCAACCTATCTTTGC
>ML815985.1:110876-134678 GCA_009831015.1 Picea engelmannii | reverse complement strand
CAATCCCAAAAGCTCTGCTTTTGAATTCGTGCCCTTCCCACAGTTTAAAAACCAACTTGTAGTTCTCTTTGGATGTGTTTTGAAAAGTCCGCCAGCCCCACAGTTTAGGCCAGAGGATGCAGCTGCTCCATCGAAACACACCAATGTATAACCTTCTGATAAAGTGATTTCACAAGTCTTTGGAGCCAAAAATTTGATCGATGGGGAAAGCCAATGGAAGGTAGCCCAAACTCTTTGAATAACTGCCTGAGTAGAGGGAGGATGACCTTCAAAGGTCGCTAGATTCCTCTCTTTCCAAATCTGCCAGCAGGTGTATACAGCTAAGCTCGGTGGGGCTGTTTTTTGCGCAAGCCAGTCAGCTAAGCAAGCCGGGAACGTGCTACCTCCCCAGGTCGCAGATAGAGAGTATGACTTAATCAAATGTTGCCAAACCTCCTTTGTAAAGTTGCAATGCACCATGAGATGGTGCACATCTTCTGATCCGAGATTGCAGAGGGGGCATATACTAGGTCCCTCCCAGCCTCTAAGTCTTAGAGCCTCCCAGGTAAGAAGCTTCCCTCTACCCGCAAGCCAGAAAAAGAGCTTAAGCTTAAGCGGGACCTGCTAAGTCCAAATGAGACGTATCCAAGAGTGGTCGACCTCTAGTCTCATCTGGTATAAGTGCGCATCATTTACCATAAAAAAAAACTTATATTCTTTACCTTTAATAATTTTACTATCTAAACATGTCAACCATTTTTATACTTATATTTTTAGTCTTTATAATTTAGGTATTTAAATATACCAACCATAAAGAAAATACTTATATTCTTCACTTTTAATAATATTACTATCTAATCCCCGAGCTGTATGCCATCCCCAGATGATTTTGAGTCACGATTTCTCAAGCCAAAGGTTAATCCCAAAAACAAAAAAAAATAATATTACTATCTAAATATGTCAACCATTTTTAATATGATTTTGCTGATCACTTAATATAATATGATACCATTTCTTGATAAATTTAATTTTTCAACTCACACATGTTGGATATAAAGAAGTTGCTGGAATACACACGGTTCGATTAGGATATAAACAAAATCATTCGGTACCAGTGGCTCGAGTATCACATGGCAGAGGAATGGCGAGCTGTAATGCACACGCTTGTTGAGAAGATACAAACTATATTATGAAAATGGGCCTCACGTTCATACTGAATTCATAATAAATGATACAAACAATTGTAGTGACTCTAACGCGAGCATATCATAATTCGATTTTCCAGGTTATAATGCAATTGTGGACGTTAGTGCGAAACTCGATTGATCTCGCATTAAGATAACTAAATCCATAGTTAGCTGATTTGGTGTCTGATATAATTTGGTTGTGCTGACGCGTCCAGATGAAAAAGAATTGAGAAACATATGAAATCAGTGGACGCATATGTGAAGTTGGGCTTTTTCCTCTCCGTTGAAAGTTCTACTGGAACTTTCTTTGTTTCAAAAACTGGGATTCAAAAACTGAGTGGAGAAATGTTTCAGGGAACGCTAATCGGATCGGAGTGAGTAAAAGCCAAAGGAGGAAGTACACACTGCACTTCATTTGATTTATGATTCACACTTATACTTGGATATCACTCTATCCTTTTTCTTGAATTTATTCTCTCTATGCTAATTTAGATATGAAATTAGCTAAGAACATTATGTGATGGACAACAATCAACCAGGCTGTCCCATCGGAGAATAAAGAACAGTATGTGATGGATAGAAGTCGACCCGGCTGTTCCACGCCGTTGATGAGCTCTATGTCTAATCAAACAATAAAGAATATCACACGAAGCATATCAATATGATGATGATAGTAAGTCGGTTGCAAATTGGAGAATGATGGACTCCGTCCTTACACACAGACAGGTTAAACGTGTGTTTTTTCTGTGCCTGTTTGTCAATATCGCTCTGTTTTTCTGTTTAAATATCTGTGACGAACGGACTCTCAAGCCAGATGAGCCCTTGTTAACCTGAATTGCGCAGTAGTTTTAGAGTGCACCACCAAACTCGCAGAGAAGAACAATTGGCAGGCGCAGCTAAAAATGAGGTACACACAAGGGGGGCAAGGAGAAGGAGAAGGAGAAGGCGCCCCTCTCCCCTCCAAGCCAAAGATAAGAAAAGGCCTCTGGTCACCTGACGAAGATGAGATACTCATCCATTATATGACGAATAACTGCCTTCTTGGTTGCTCCTGGAGTTTTGTGGCCAAGCAAGCTGGTAATTTTCTTCAAGTACCCAAGGTGGAACCATGTTGAGGTCTCTAACACCAAGGTGGAACCATGTTGCAATAATCATTGAAGAAAGCAATGATTTGTCTACTCTTCAGTTTGATCACCTAGGTGGATCTCTTATGTCTCATGAAGAAAGATTGATAGATTCATTTGGAGAAAGTGGCGAGAAAGCTTTTTCTTCAAAATTGCAAATTACAAAGAATGAAGATGCCAACACTAGCAGCAAAAGAAACCAAAGCCAAGGTAGAGGTCAAAATCAAAATTATCCAAGAGGAAGAGGCGGTTCAAGAGGAAGAGGCAGAGGCAGATTTGATAAAAGAAATATAATATCCAGTGCTATTATTGTAAAAGGTATGGTCACTTTGAAAGGGATTGTAGATTAAAAGAAGGCAATAATAACAAAGGTGTTAATTATGCTCAAGAAGGTGATGAAGCCTCTTCAAACAATTTATTTTTATCTTATAACAAAGCTGAAAATGGCACTAAATATATTTGGTATTTAGATTCAGGGTGTTTTAACCACATGTCAGGAAATAAGAAGCTATTCTCTGCAATGGATGAGAGTTTCAAATTCAAGATAAAGTTGGGTGATGACAAAGCATTGGAGGTTTCCACAAAAGGAGCTATGGAAGTCCATACTAAAGAAGATATGAAAAGTGTTAAAGACATTTATTACACTCCACAATTAAAGCATAATTTATTGAGTGTTGGCCAATTGTGTGAGAAAAATTATAAGGTGGTGTTTGAAAATCAACAATGTACAATTTATGATAAGAATAGAGGCAATAGGGTGGTTACAGTTGTGCCTATGTCAAAGAATAGGATGTTCACATTCATGTTTGGAGAACACAACAACCATCTTGCCAATATGGCATATAAAGAAAAAAGTTGATTGTGGCATCTCAGGTATGGACATTTGAATTTTCATAGTCTGAAGCTTCTAACATCAAAAGAATTAGTTTATGGCTTGCCTAAGGTTCAAGAAAAGAAGGATATTTGTGAAGGATGTGCTAAAGGAAAGCATGCAAGAGAGAAATTTTCAAAAGGAAATGCATGGAGGGCCCATTATCCACTTCAGTTAGTTCACTCAGACATTTGTGGTCCAATGCAGACAAAGAGTTTGGGTAAGTCATCATATTTTATTACTTTTATTGATGATTACTCACGAAAGTGTTGGGTTTATTTTTTGAAGACTAAGAATGAAGCCTTTGATACAGTCAAGAGGTTTAAAGCCCTTGTGGAAAATGAAAGAGGTTGCAAAATCAAGTGCTTAAGGACTGACCGTGGAGGAGAATTTTGTTCAAAATATTTTCAGAATTATTTTGATATGAATGGCATCAAAAGACAACTCACCACTGCTTACACACCTCAACAAAATGGAATAGCAGAGAGGAAAAATCGTACAATGGTGGAAATGACAAGAAGTATGTTACAAACCAAGGGATTACGTAATTCTTTTTGGGGTGATGCAGTTTCTACATCTGTATATATTCTCAATAGATGTCCCACAAGTGCACTTGATATGATGACTCCATATGAAGCTTGGTATGAAAAAAAACCTAATGTTAATCATTTCAGAGTCTTTGGTTGTGTAGCCTATGTCCATGTAGTTGATCAAAAGAGACGAAAGTTAGATCCAAAAAGTGAATTATGCATTTTTGTTGGATATAGTGAACAAAGTAAGGCTTACAAGTTGTACAATCCCCTCACTAATAGCATTGTTGTGTCAAGAGATGTAATTTTTTATGAAGGGGGAGTTTATGGTCATCAAAAATGCCATGATGATATGTCTAAATCTATTTTGGATAAGGATATTATTGATGATATTGATAATGAGCAACACACTAATATTTCAGTTCCAAGTACTACAAATCCACCAAGTAGCCCCTCATCTAATTCTTTAGTTCCAAGTTCAAGCCCAACATAAAATTCAAGTTTTGCAAGGAAGGTAAGAAGATTAAGTGACATTTATCAAAGGAGTAAAAGTCCAGCACATGAAGAAAATCCAATAGGTGAGACAGTAAATTTTGCTTTACCTTCCAAGGGTGATTTTGAACCATCATGTTTTAAAGATGCATGTACTAATGAGGTTTGGTTGCAAGCAATGCAAGAAGAGATAGATTCTATTCACCGAAATGATACTTGGGAGATTACATAACTTCCACATGACAAGAAAAAGATTGCTACTAAATGGGTCTACAAGACTAAGTACAATAGTGATGGGAGTGTTGAAAGACACAAGACAAGATTAGTTGCTAAAGGCTTCACACAAAGGTATGGAATTGATTATGAAGAAACATTTGCACCAGTAGCAAGACAAGAGACAGTTAGAATGATGATTTCATTAGTAGCTCAGAAGAAATGGAGCATTCATCACATGGATGTGAAAAGTTCCTTTTTGAATGGGTACTTAGAAGAAGAACTGTTTGTGGAACAACCACAAGGTTTTGAAGTGCAAGGAAAAGAACATCAAGTATACAAGTTGAAGAAGGCTTTGTGTGGCCTCAAGCAAGCACCAAGAACATGGTATGCTAGAATTGATGGATATTTTCAGGAGAGTGGCTTCAATAGAACTAAAAGTGAACCTACACTTTACTACAAACAAGAAGGTAATGATATTCTTATTGTAAGTCTATATGTTGATGACTTATTATATACGGGTAGTAGTTCTAAGATGAAGGATGAATTCAAAACTGCTATGATGAATGAATTTGAGATGAAAGATTTGGGTCTCATGCAATATTTTTTGGGTATGGAGGTTTATCAAAATGAGGAAGAAATTTTCATTTGTCAAACAAAGTATGCAAAAGATATGTTGAAGAAATTTGATATGGTAGATAGTAAACCAACCTCCACTCCAAATGCTCATGGAATTGTGTTGTGTAGAGATGATGGTGCTGAAATAGTTGATGAGGCAACATACAGAAGTATTGTTGGAAGTTTGATGTTTCTAACCCACACAAGACCTGATATTTCTTATTCAGTTTCTCTTGTTTCAAGATACATGACAGAGCCATCTGAAATACATATGAAGGCAACCAAGAGGATTTTGAGGTATGTGAGAGGAAATCTAAATTTTGGTATTCATTACTACACTTCTAAAAGATTTAATCTTGTTGGATTTAGTGATTCTGATTGGGGAGGTAGTTTGGATGATTGGAAGTCTACATCTGGTAATTGTTTCTCTTTTGGTTTGGGGTTGATTACTTGGAGCTCAAAGAAGCAAATTATAGTTGCACTTTCATCCACAGAAGAAGAATATGTTGTAGTCACCTCAGTAGGTACACAAGCATTATGGTTTAGAAAAGTTCTAGAAGAAATTGGAGAGAAGCAAATTCATCCTACAGTGATATTTTGTGATAACACTAGTGCCATCAAATTGGCCAAGAATCCAGTCCATCATAGCAGGACAAAACATTTTGATTTAAAGTAGCATTTCATTAGAGATTTGGTGCAAAAGAAGGAAGTAGAACTATGTTATATAAAGACTCAATAACAACTTGTAGACATTTTCACTAAGGCAGTTGCTAATGTCCAGTTTTTGAAACTTCAAGATCAGATTGTGAGCCCTCTCATCATCAAGGGGGAGTATGTTGGTAATTGATGCAGTCTTGTCAATCATCTGACATGATGCAATCTATTTGCAGTTTTATTTTATGTCTTTTAGTATTCAAATATAGATTGTCTGACTAAATAATACATGCAAAATGCATGAGTAGTTTTCTAAAATCAATTGTTGTAAGTGTTCAATCAGGAGCAGCTAACTATTTATTCTATGAGGATATGTATTGTTATAAAGATCAAGGTTGATCATAGTGAATGCAACCTTTTTGTGAAATTACAATTCTTTCTTCTTTCTATGATATTGTGATTTAATCATTTAGTATTTAGTATATTGTTATGCTATTTCATTGAATGATTATCTAGTCCATAGATAGGCCTGCATAGATCCTTCATGGAAATGGAAATAACTATGATGTATTAAGGGAAGAATATGGTGTAGTCATGGAGAGTGTAGGCGATTATAAGCTCAAGGACTTTGGCCACAACATTGGCAAGTGGATAGATTGTAGCTTGAAAAATCATAGAGAAATTCTCGATAAAGCGAGTCCTCATAACCCAATGAAAGGAGAAGGAGAAAGCTCTGCACAAATGGTATTATTCAATGAACATTTGGTTATTGATCTAGGAATTAGCTCTAGATCAGATACAAAGGAAAATATTTACCACCGTCGCTTATGTAGAAAACATTCACCAAATCTAGACTAGAGCCGCAACGGCCGAGAAAGTTGAAGGTTGTTCATAACTTCATTCGGGACCTAAAAATGCAATGCTGAGGCTTGTTCTCAGAGATGGGCATACTTAGTACTAATACTATCCATATTACATATATGTAATTGCAGTAGTTTAAACATTTTACTTTTTTGGTTGTTTTTCTGTAATTTTTTTCTTTTGATTTTGTTCGAAATTAGGTGATGAATGGTTGGATATGTAGATTTGAGTGGATAAGTTTGTATAATCCAAGTGTTCCAGGGGTTTTTCAACATGCTAAATCCATTTATGTATTCATAAATGTAATTTAAATAATAGAAAACAACAATTTTGTCCAAATTTACATTGTCAAATTACAACCACAAAACCCAAAAAGTAAAACGTTTAACCAACACGTATTTAATTTTTATTTTTTTTGTAATCCACATGAAAATGTGTATACAGTTGTCCCGACTCAATAAATGTATCCTCCACCAAACTCAACATGGTATGGTCTTTATTGGAAGAGATGCGGAAGATGGAGAACAATAACTCCATATTTTCATGGCAACACCCCTTTTTAGTAAGTCAAATTTAAGTTGGTCACCAATGGAGACCACGCACTATCCAGTCATTGATAAAATTTCGAGCAAAAATCTGAGATTTCGTGAGAGGAAGGAGATGGAATAACACGTTACATGAGTGTGTACAAAGTTGTATTCATAGAAGGGAAAGTCATGGAGGTAAAAAGAATTTCCTATAGGCTAGGAGTAGTTATGGTTACACTATAGGACTCGAAGATATTCTCCTAAAAATAACAATCAATGGCCAAGGATAAGGTATTTAACATAATCCAAAATAGTCAATTGTTAGAAAAAAGCATATACTAGTAGAACGAAATATATGCATAGATGAGACTGAAACAACAAATTCATTCGGCACCATCCATTTATCATCTTAGCAAAATTGTTGTTGGAAAATAAATAAGAAGAAAATCTATTCTGTTCATAGGAGAACACTATATCAAATTAACAACATAACCTTTCATTAGTGAAGATGAAAATGCATCAAAACTTACGAAAAATAAGAACCTTTTATTAAGTGGGCGCACTCTTTTCTATAGTTGAATTTGCAATTGTTTCTTGTGACTTCTTGACTTCCCACTAACGATTACAACTCTTGGTTTTCCCTAATCTGCTCCTTTCCTACTTTACATACTACATTACAATTAGAATTAATTTTCACAAATGTCCCTCAAGTTTGTCTCGAATGTAGAATGCCTTGACACTTTGTGATAAGTATAAATTAATGTTATTCTCGTGAACAACGTACTTTCTCATGTGATTTCATAAATTGTTGAGTTATGGGACAAAGTTTTCATATCTCTTTTTAATGTGAGAAATAAATAACTTATTTAATTTTGGTCCTTGGAAGGCACCACTAAATGTTACTTCGTTATTGTGTTAGTTACTCTCGAAGGTATCCCAATAGAAAGGTCCCTAGAGTGTATAATTGCCTCTAGTTATGTTTGAATTTGATCATTTGGTCTTGGATGAGTTAGGTCCCCAATATTTGGCATTTTTCACATCTATATAACCTCGTTGGCTACTGTGTTTAGTCTTATGTGGGTATTGATTGAACCGTTTAAATCCATTTTTAAATTCTCCCCAATTCTCGGACATCCTAGGGAGGTCTACTAGTGCATCAATATTGTCGTCATTCCATTTCTTCATTTCCTCCATTGTTAGCCTCACTCCTTGGAACTCTATGTTTTTGTCTTCGTTGTGTCCAAAAATGATATCATTTGAGGAGGTAAGTTTTGAAATCCCTACAATCAGTGTACATTTGCTTGGCTATGGCCTATAATTCCTCCTGCACCTCACTGACACATATTCTAAATTTGGCAATGCTAGTTCTATCACCTTGTAAAATCTCACTTCCTCCTCCAATCTTTTAATTATGTCACTGTATTCCTCAAGCTCTTGAACCATATTTTTGAGATTATGTTATAAGGCTTGAGTGAATCTTATGCATGTTGAAGCTATGGTTAAGGGATTTTTATGGATGTATTTGACTACAGGAATCTATGTTGTGACTAAGAATGGAGAGATTCTAGAAATGGGCAGTATCTTTGTAGTTTGTTGAATAAATTTTCTTGTATCTTTGTCAAGCCTAAAATAATTGAGGTTTGCCACTCTTCTGGCCTTGGAGGGTGTGAATCTTCCCAATATCAATTCTCCTAAAGGGAAATGGCCTCCATTCAATGGTGCACTAGAAGAAGTTTTAGGTGCTTTGGTATCCATGGGGTTGGTGTTTTGAGCTTCCTTCTAAGCCTTCTTCTTTTCTTCCCTTTTTCTTCTTTCTTCTTCCTTGCATTTGCGATTTTCTTCTCACTTATTGTGGATTCGTATTTGTTCTTGTTCCTCCTCTTCTTTCCTCTTCCTCTCTACTTCTAATGTTGTTTCTACTTGTTGACGTATAAGAACCTCAACTTCATTTTTCCTCTTTTCTTCCTCTTTTGATCCCGGTATGCTTGTTTCTTCTAATCTCTTTTTCTCTATTGTTTATCTGGTTGATAATTCTCTTTGTAATTTATCCTTGTGTTGAGAGTTGCTTCTCATCTCGAAAATAACCTCATCATAATTGATGGCTCTCTTGTAATTTTATTCATCTTCCTATGTTTTTGATTCATATTCCCACCTATATTCGCATCCCTAACAATGCATGTTGATGACATTGAGGGCATCACTCCCTTGGAATATTTCTTCCCCCAAATGGAATTTTTTCAAGGTGTCATATTCATCGTATGCTTCCTTAACATCCTTGAAAATGTAGGATCCCAAAATGAAAGGCAATGGTGGCAAGGTCATTTTTCTATCTCTGGAAAATGGTGCTCCTAATAAATGCACTAGAGTCTAATATGCTAATTCTTGCAAGACCATATTGTCAAGAATTGTGACGTCCCCTTCGTTACGACCACAGGCGAAACACTTTTTTTTTTTTTTTTTAAACTAAGAGGCAAGAAGGCAACGACGACAATGGTTTAACCGCACCACAGATGACGAACAGAAGCACACAACCGAGGAAACATGAAACTACGACTCCACTCACTGGCACAAGGGAAACATGCACAGAATAACAAGGAAGATTGACTACCCGCTCGACGCAAAAAGACACTCGTACATGCTAAGGGACAACTTCCCCTTCCTAACACAATGACGTTGATGACAAAGACTAGAACCTCAAGGTGCATGAACCAAACGCCTAAAGGTGTTCAACCCGTGCACAAAAACAAACTTACAACGCTCGACAACACTCACACGAAAAACATCGACTCTGGCCAAGTTATCATTCGTCGCTATCCAAATAGGGCACATCATGATCCCCTCATCAGGAATCATGCCATCCCCAGGTGATAGACGCATCAATAACCTTGGTGCAACACATCCTATCCGGACCAAGGACTCTAGAAAACTCCAATGCGCTAGGAGCCGAATACTGATAGGGAGACTATACCCACACCCCGCACAAAAGGTCGATGAGACACAAGAGGATGAATACCAGGGAAGTCATGCTTCGTCAACCATCTGATCCACCATCAAGTCTAAACTAGTCAACAGTTACAAATTGTTTTTGACATTGAGTATCCATTGAAATTTAGCAAGTCTAAATTTTAATTTGGTCTTTAACTTATCAATTGATTAACAATTAATAAAATCCAATCAGCCATTCTAGTTTACACCATAATCATTAAATTCAATCAAATAACATTAATTACAAATCAGTTCGGTAACTCTGTATTACAACTTAATCATTAACCACAACTTAAATTAGCAGGTTTAACCTCTACTTTGGTCAATACTTACTAATCTCATTTAATTAGTAATCACATTCTAATTGGGCAATTTTTGAATTAATCCCAATTTACAACCTAACTATCAATTTACAATATATAACCACATTCGCCATATGAATGGTGAATGCTACAATTACAACACTTGCAAACGATTAAATTACATAGGCCTTCTATCTAGTAACCATACCCAAAAAAACTAGTTGTCTATTCACATTAAGAAGGTAATTGCTTACTATTAACATCATTGTAGCAATTTAAATTGCCATTAACATAACTACTGACCATTAACATCGCTATGGTAGTTATCCTGGCAATTAATAAGGCAATTAACATAGCATTTAACATTGCAATTAACAGGGTAATTAACATGGCCAACATCATCGATGTAGTAATTAAAGTCTGACAGTGAGAACGTTGGGTACACTCAATGTGAAGGAGAATAAAAAGGACAATACAAAACTGTGGAAGGATCAACTCGTGGTCATTCAACACCCCAAATGCAGTCAACATTTAAGGTAAAATTCGTGTCCATTCCAACAAACGAAATCATCATTCTAACTAGCAAATTTGTGTCCCTTCAACAATGAACTCGGTCACTCATTTTTAAATGGAAAAATCGTGGGTATTAATCAGTAACTCAATCAACTCTTAAAAGGAAAAAATGTGGGTATTCCACAGCATTCTCGGTCACGAATTAAATGACAAAAATCGTGGGCAAATAAACAACATATCAGTCAACTTTTAAAAGACAAAATGTGGGCATTCCACAACAATCTCAGTCACAAATTAAATGAAAAAAATCGTGGGCAATCCAACCGCATATCAGTCAACTTTTAAAAGACAAAAACGTGGGCATTCCATAGCAATATCGTTCACGAATTAAATGACACAAATCGTGGGCAATTCAACCGCATATTAGTCAACTTTTAAAAGACAAAAACGTGGGCATTCCATAATAATATTGGTCACGAATTAAATGACAAAAATCGTGGGCAATTCACCGCATATCAATCAACTTTTAAAAGACAAAAACATGGGCATTCCACAACAATCTCGGTCATGAATTAAATGACAAAAATCATGGTCAAATGAATGGCATATCAGTCAACTTTTAAAAGACAAAAATGTGGTTGGTAACAGGAAAAACGCAGCATCAATTAATTTCAAATCGTCGGGCATCAAGTATCAATAGCAGTAAATTTTTACTGAAAACTCAGTCACGTTTTCCAGGCAAAAGCATGGTCAAGGACGCACCAGAAAGACATTCAAGTCGCATTCATTGTTTAAAAGGTAAAACATTGGGCAAACACACTAGACTGAAGCCAATTTGCAGTCAATATTTAAAAGGTAAAATGCTGACAAAGAATTTAATTTGTTTTTCCAATTCCAGGATACCATTACAACACAAACTAAGAAATAACACAAAACATTTATCCAAATCTAGGGTACCAAATTAAAAAACACGGACTTAGAAATTAAATTGTTTTTTGTGTCCATTTCGAGGATGCCAATATAAAAACATAGATTGAAATTAAATCTTTTTGGCATTCAAGGATACCAATATAAAAATGAAGACTGAAATTAAATTGTTTCTCTCCATTTCCAGGATGCCAATATAAAAACGTAGATTGAAATTAAATCCTTTTTACATTCCAGGATACCAATATAAAAATGCAGACTAAAATTAAATTGTTTCTCTCCATTTCCAGAATACCAAATAAAAAAAAATGCAAACAACAGTAAGAGAAACATAAGGATCCAATGGGAAAAGTCATTGAAATGATCGCATGGATTCTATCGGTCAAGGCGTAGAGAAAAACCAACAAGGACGCAAGATAATCCATACACAAAGGTCTTTTATATAAGGCGCAAGTCCAACAATTAGCCAAGGACAATAACGAAGGTGGACGACTAACAGGAACGTCCTTCGCTCATCATCCATGCACAGAAAAAAAGGGCGTTGAGATCCATAGGTCTATTAACACCAGAGCGATGATCATAGATCAGGCTCTTGGCTGACTGCTCAGGCGAGGAATGATGAGCTAGGGACGAAAGACAAAAACAACCACAACCTTCACAAATTAATACACCATAGGGCGGTCAAGACATACTGGGAATAGAAAGCCACGGGATTCAATCAATCATCGAGCTAGGATATGGAAAAAATTCAGTCATCAACTAGAACGCTAAGACAATCAATTTACTTACCCAATTAAACAAGTAGATCCAAAGCATAAATCCTATTGCAATCTACCATGCAAAAATAAAGAAAGTGTACCATTGCCTGATCGCCCGCTCTGAGTTGATGTCCTGCGCGCTTCATGCAACTCCCGCTTGTCGACTGATGAGACTTCATCGTTACCTCCCAACCAATGCTAGGGGTACTCTTCTTCCCCCTTAGCCCCTTGAGCTGCAAAGGGGCCACACACACTACCGAGAGATTCAGCTAGCTCCTAGCTTGCCTTGCAAGGTCGAGCTACCACTCTTCACCAAGCTGGGTATCCCAACTCCCATAAGCTAAGTCATTCAAGTATAGATTTCTGCAGTGTAACGTTACACAAACAGAAGAGATCCTTCATCCTTCTCCTCCCTTAATTATATAGAGTTTCGAAGTCCCTTACTTTCCCAAATCCCATTTTATTTAATGTTTAATAAATTAATTCATAAAAATTCCTCCTCGTACATGTGTCACCCATCCCCTTCATTCCTCCAAAAACTAATTTCTTTAATTAAATATTTACCCTTATTTCCCTCACCCACCTAGAGTCACTCCTAGAATTGCTCCTAGGTGTCCCCAAATTCCTTTACAGGTTTTAATGACTTTCCCCATTATTAATTTGCTAGTTCAGTTTTAAATTAGAAAGTTCTTGAATGGTAGATACTTTACTAAGTTTGACTTTCTGTTGTTTCCCTTGTGTTTCCCTTTTCTTTTTATGTTTCCCTCTTTTCCTAGTTTCCTAATTATTTTAGAATTCCCTCTTTCCCCTTTTCATTTAGAACTCAATTTGGCAGGTGTAGAAATTAACATTTTCCCTTTTCCCTTTTTAATTAATAAACTTTAAATTATCATAATATAATAAAATAATTATTTATTTTATTTATATATATATATATATATAAGGATAGAGAAAATTTTGTCACTAGTATAATTTAAACCTAGACTTTAATTTTCGCATTGAGCGACATTTTATTAGGGAATTTGTTTTAAAAATTTATTATCATGTTATTAGTCCTAAGGCCATCTAGGTTCATTCATTTATCATTAACAACGTGATGTACCCTTCAGGACTCACTAGGTGCTCCAAGGGTGCCACTCACCTCATATGTTTCCCTTGTGCGACGTGCCCTTCAGGATGCACTATGTGCTCCAAGGGTGCCACTTGCATCTTTCCATTTTTCTTGCGTGATGTGCCCTTTAGGATGCACCACATTCTCCAAGGGTGCCACTCGCCTCTTGACTGACTTGGTAGACATAAAAAGAGTCAATACTCCGCTAAGTGAACTTGTGGGAGACTAAGGGCCTCTAAGGAATAAGGCCCCCGCCTTATTATGTGCCCCTTAGAATCATCATGAGTGACTCTCGTAGTCTTCCCTCACGACATCGTGGGTCCTCTCGAACTAGGTAAATGTTAACCTACAGTTCGAGCCACGACAGGAGTGCTAGTAGGTTGTGGCAGGGTTGTTGTCCACACCTCTCCCTCAACATCTCTGGTAGTCGTGCGTGACCCCTCTACTCCACATGTGAGTCTGGTCGGCAATCCATTGTTAGCCTGCATCATCAAGGAATCATGTTAGCAATATATCCATAACCATATCATCTAATCAGATGCACTAATATCACATATAAAACAATCAAACCCCAATGGTTCACTCCCTGACTCGATCCAGAGTCCAAGGGGTTCCATCGATGCCTCTGCATCCTCTAGGTCCAAAATCCTGCACACTCAGTAAAACCGAATGAATAGCACCTGTCTATGTCAATGCAGTAAAACAATCATGTCATAAACCCATAACGCCTCATAATCAAAATCAATGTTTCAATAGCATAATAATCCGGATCACTTGCGAGCAAGTGTCCTCAAAGAATAAGTTCGCTCAATGCGCAAGAGTGGGATGTTTCTTCTTTCTTATTCCTCGCATTTGTGATTTTCTTCTCACTCATTGCGGATTCTTATTTGTTCTTGTTCCTCTTCTTCTTTCCTCTTCCTCTCTACTTCTAATGTTGTTTCTACTTGTTAACGTATAAGAACCTCAGCTTCATTTTTCTTCTTTTCTTCCTCTTTTGATACTAGTATGGTTGTTTATTCTAATCTCTTTTTCTCTAGTGTTTCTCTGGTTGATTCTTCTCTTGGTAATTTATCCTTGTGTTGAGAGTTGCTTCTCATCTCGAAAATCACCTCATCATAATTGATGGCTCTCTTGTAATTTTATTCATCTTCCCATGTTTTTGATTCGTATTCCCACCTATATTCGCATCCCTGACAATGTATGTTCATGACATTGAGGGCATCATTCCCTTGGAATATTTCTCCCCCCAAATGGAATGTTTTCAAGGTGTCATCTTCATCGTATGCTTCCTTAACATCCTTGAAAATGTAGGATCCCAAAAAGAAAGGAAATGGTGGCAAGGTCATTTTTCTATCTCTGGAAAATGATGCTCCTACTCCATGCACCAGAGTCTAATATGCTACTTCTTGCAAGACCATATTTTCAAGAATAAACTTTGGGAATATATGAGGAGGATCGGTTGTGCCATAAATCCTTATGTAAGTTCCATTTTCCAGCACAAACCAACCTCCCACTTTTCCAATTGTAGTCATTACCTTGTCTGACATGCATGGTGCTGAGGGACATAACAATAATTGATACAGGGGAATGAGGAAATTCTTTCATATATTATGGTAGTGGGTGCGATATTTATGTTTGATCTGTAAACTACCATGGATATTCCATTGGATAGTTCATCACAATGGCTCTAATAAAATACTGAAATATTTAATGTGAAGGTTAATTTCCCTTAGATCTCATATTCTTAGTTACTTGTTTTCTTCTTAAATGAATGAAATAGAAGAAATATGAAAAATAGAGAACATAATTAATATTTAGAAACCATCCACAAATAAACGCAATATATAACCTAGGAAATCCAATATAAGAGAAAACTCAGTTTTGATGCGTGGTTATAAGACCCTAGGTTCAATGTATTCTACCAACAAACCCTTTAGACAACGGTCCTTTCGGCATCACCTACATGCAATTGAAGTCTCACCCGGGGCATCTACGAGGCTGCAGGAACCAAGTTTCTACAAATATGAGGGGATGGGAGGCTATCATCATATTCATTACTATTTATCCACCTTGTGCACAATATCTTTATTCATATCCTTTGATTAGTTAACAAACTCTATTGTGTAGAACCATTATAACATAGATTCAAAATTATTATCCCACTGCATCATTCATTATTACTGCACATCAATCATATAATAAATGGATCTATGTTAATCATGCATAACATATCATCCATGAACAACCATATCAAATGACACATTCAGACACAAAATTTAATGTGGTTCACCCAATCCTTGGGCTACGTCCACAATGGTTGGATTCTATACTAGTATTCATGAAATCACCATCTTAGTCCTGCAAACTGTGCTTACAATAGATATAACATATCACACTATCTAGACCTTCCTATCCACTCTACAGTGCAAGCCGCTCTCTGCAAAATCTCTCACAAAACCTCAAGATAGACTCTCTCTCTCTCTCTCAACAATATAATATCCTATTCTCAACCGCCTACTCTTCCCCAACCCATTACATATTTATACATCGAATTAGGGATAAAAACCCTATGAAATATCATAACTTATTCCCAAAATACCTCATGGTTCGTGCATCTTTTTCCTTCCTTTGGCCCGCATGATGTTTTTCCTTCATTTTCGCTAGCATGTTGCTTTCCCTTCCTTTTTGCCTGCATGTTGTTTTTCCTTCCTTTTTTCATACATGCCTAATTGTTGTTCTTCCTGATTTTGTGCACACTCTGACTTATGCTTTAACCCCACAAATTTCTCCCTTTTCTGCTTTTGTGCATGCTCTTCAAAACTTAATTATTCAAAATGGGTAAATTCATGAAGGTGGGTAACACTTTCATGAGAATCGGGTCTCAAAAATTCTGAAAGACCTTTTTTCGACCAAACTGATATTTCTTTCAGTCGAAAGTCCTATTTTTTTTTGCTGAAACATTTTTCGATCAAACCTTGGAATGTCAAATCGAACAGTATCGTGACAATGCCCTCGATTTTCATGTATAATTTTAGGCGAACATATTTTTTTCATCCACTGACATCTTTTCAGCCGAAAGATATTCTAGCCGAAAGACCTTTTTGGCCGAAAGAACTTTTCGACCAAACAAATGTTTATATATTAGCCGCACATTGCTCCTGCAATAGTTCTTATGAATTTTTGAATAGAAGCGGGAGGACGTTGTGGATGAATTGTTGAATTGAAGCGGGCGAATGTTGCTGCAGGCGGGCAAACGTTACTGTTGCGGGTAGGCAGATGTTGTTGTTGCTTATGGAAGTTGATGCTGCGGGCGGGCGGACATTGGAGTTGCAAGCGTTTAGGTAAATTCTAAATTTTAGTTTTAGTTTTAGTTGGAGGGGGAATTTAATTTAATATTTTAGTTTTAATTTTTGTTAATTTAGAGTTTTGAAAGGGTTGTATTTGACCCTGTCCATGTACAGGGAGAGGCCCGAATTCAGGCCTGTCCCTGTACATGGACAGGGTCGAATATGGCTATGTCCATGTACAGGGACAAGCCCGAATTTGGGCATGTCCCTGTACATGGACAGGGCCCGACCCTGTCCATTTACAGACATAGGCCCGAATTCCTAGGAACTTATAGATCAGTCTTATTGCTTCTACTAAGGGGTTATGCTTATTATAGTAATCAATGTGCTTAGCACCATATTGTCTTATTACGTAATCACTTTACCTTAGTTATTGTTATTCTCTAAACTATTATGATAACATGTTGTGACCGTATTACTAGTATTTAACGATGTAATGATTCAAACCAGTATGTGTAAACACATGACTGTTACAACCCAGTTCATCCCCCTAATCTATACAAGTAATTCCATTATGAACAATGAGTGTTATTCCCATATGTTATATATAGAACCTACTTGGTACTTATGCTTAACTATTTGGAATAGTTGATCTCCATATCTGATAGTAATGGTAAAACTAGTGATAGAGTAAAGTATAAGAATGTAGAAATATGATCTCCCTATTTGTACTAATTACAAGTAACAAGCTGAAAAGATTAGGGAATATGAGTAATCTAAACTAGAGAAGGACCAGGATATTAAAACTATGCTAAGCTTAACCATCACTAATCAATTTGACCTTTATAGTAGTCTATGTTTTCCCTTATTACATGTAGTTAAGTAGTAAGCTCTATGAGTGCCATGATGCTATGAAAAAGAGATAACATACATGATTTGATTACGTAATTACACTCATGCAATACTACTAATAAGTCACCTATGATATATAATATCAAAGTAGTGAATACTTGTACCTTATGGAAGCTTAGAACACCTAATATGATAGCATGGGTTTCAACTTCCATTACTCGTACTTGTTATACTATGAGCTTTCAGATAGCTCCATAACTATGTCCTTACTACTATGATATCAGTATTAACCTAAGTAATCAATGTAGAATGAGCTTGAATGTTACTCTTTTAAGTATTACCACCATTTCTTTAACTCTTACTATCATACAAGAGCTATGATAAATGAGCACACTATCTCTAAGAAGTAAAGAGAAAGCACACTTATTGTATAGATACAACATAGAACACTAGTAACAATGAGCTTACACAGAATAAAGATCCATGTAATTTACATAATAAGTGGAATCATTATGCTAATTACAGTTAGTTATGAAGTTGTAATCAATACCATTAGTTACAATGTTTATGTAATAAAGCATGTTAGGATTCATCATCAATACTTACACTACTTACTCAATGTAATCTATGTTTCCTATTGAATATGTAGTTACTTATGATCCAATATTACAAGACTACCTTTTACATGGTTTTCACAGTGATTCAGACCCCCAACCCTCGGGCCGAGATCCGCTCAGGATCGTTCTAAATTCTCCTCAAGTCGAAGTGACTCCCTCGGATCCCTATTGGAACCTCACGAATCCGATCCACAGGTCCTTCGTGAAAACCCGCCCTGCGCAACTTAACACCAGGCGCGAGCCTTACGTATCCATGTGACCACAACGGGACTTAGCACAAGCACCTTTCGTGACTCACGATCTCACGAGTTCGTGAGTCGAAGACCCTCGACTCCAAACCTTCAATACCTGAGATGCGATATGGGTATGGCTCCTTCCTCGCTAGCGCCTCTACATATAACCGTAGGCTAGGCTAAACACTAGCACTACTCGCAACTCACGACTTCGCGAGTTGGAGTGTTGAACCCTTATGCTCCTCCTTTGCGAATCCCCAAAACATGAAAGTCAGCGATGGGTTGACTCCTTTAGCACTACTCGCAACTCGTGACTTTGCGAGTTGGAGTGTTGAACCCTCGTGCTCCTCCTTTGCAAAACCCCAAAGCACGAAAGGTCAAAGATGGGTTGGCTCCTTTCAAGGTGACGTGTGTCCACCACCTGTCACTCGCTTCCACCTTTCTCTGGGCGTTTTTTCTTACACCACTTGTCAACCATGCGGTCCCCACCTAACGGATGTGCCATGTGTTCGCACAATCCCTTGGTGCTCGACACTTCGTGACTTCTGCAATCAAAAAGAATTCTTTCAACCCCCGAACCCCCGATACGCGATACCACGCAGAGGTTCTGATCCAATGGTTCTCCCGTGGCTTGGATCCAACGGTTTGGATCTCCTTCCCTGCTCCTCGCAACTCGGGACTTCGCGAAACCAAGAATTTTGGTCTGCCCTCCAAACTCACGAATCCCAAATTCGCGATTTCTTGTATGAGATCAACGACTGTCATTGATTCGGGTCTGACGGTCGCTATCCTTTCTAAGATTTAGAGTATCGGAAGATACTCGGCCTTAATCCCCTCGCTGTTCTATGAGATCCAATGGCCCACGGGATTTCACACTTCTCCATGAAGTGTCTCCACCGTCCGTTTTAGCTGCTCTCCTGCGTGACCTCCCAAAGGTTAAACTCCATGCACCTTCCTTCGGATCCGATGACTATCGGTTCTTTGCACTAGATCTGACGGCCCAGATCTCTTTCTCTTCCTTGTGCGCTTTCCTGCGTGCGTCTGGACGTAGACTTCAACGACCTAGATCTCGCCTCTCCAGCTGATCTAACAGTAGCTAAGCTCTACCTTGAGCATGGCCCTCTTCCTTTCCCTTGGAATATTTATTGCTCCAAAAGGCCTCGGCCTTTGTCTCTGTTGTGAAGCCTATAACCTTGGCTCCTGCCTGTATTCTAAGAGGCGTTCCTCCTCTTGAGATTTATTTCTCTGAACCTCAAAGGTTCCTTCGAACTCTGCAACCTCTTGCAGAACCTTTGCATGAAATGGTGCTATCTCTTCTGAGCTTATCTGTGGCTATGACCTCAAAGTGTCTCTGTCCCTTTCTCTCCTTGAAGGGATGTAAGTGCCCTCTGGCAACTTTCTGCTCAAGCATGCTTTGCTGAGCCTATAGGGTGTTCAGTAACCCTGTGAGTGTCTCCTCCCTATGACACTTCCCTTATCTTAGAACTCGAAAAAGAGAGTTCTTCTCGGTCCACTCCTTGCACTCGCTCGATGCCCTCCTGGCAGAGCTTCTACAGAATCTTCAGTGACTTTGTCTTCTCATTGAACTCGACATAGAGTTCCTTCTGTGCACCCTATGCATCCACTCAATTCCCTCTTAGCAGAGTCTCACATAATTCTCAACAATTCTGCTTCTCCTCTCTGTGCTCTCCTCTGCACAGTTTCTCCTTCAATGTGTTCAACAACCTTCAGGCCTCCTCCTTGAGTCAATGACTTCCTCTGGTGTGCCCTCCTAGCATGTCTTTGTCTAAATTCCGCAGAATTCAAAAGTGCACTCTATGCACTGGCTTATAGAACCCACAATGTTCTGTCATTCAACCTCTTGCATGAAGCCACAAAGAACCGACGTAAAACCAGTAAACCCACAGATAGAAAAATCTATTTATCCCTACAAATGCACATCTAACATATATCTACAGCATATTATAAACACATAAAGACATTCATCAACATACACAGAATAACATGTAGGAAAAACTGCTCTAATTGTATTAATATGGAATGCCTCTTTACAATGTGAGCTCAGACTGTAACAAAGTCACGACTTCCTCTCTTCTCTCTATTCTCTCTATTCTACTCTTCCCCAACTAAATCTAGATTCAAAGAATATATTTTTACAAA
The DNA here is from genome assembly GCA_009831015.1 of Picea engelmannii. NCBI lineage: Eukaryota > Viridiplantae > Streptophyta > Pinopsida > Pinales > Pinaceae > Picea > Picea engelmannii. Next base: position 113,877 of record ML815985.1, on the reverse strand, counting down.
GAGGAGCTCCTCAAGCTCTTCCCTCCATTTCACCAACTCTCATTAAATTACATTCAATTATATTGAATGGTTGTCTAGTCTGAATCAGATCTAGATCTCAGCCTTACAACCATTTAAGGAAAACTTTATCTAAATCCTACGCACATGCATGGCTTTTGGCTCTACCAACCTTACAAACATTTAATACATTAAATTCAAATTTGAAATTTGAAAGTGAGAGGGCTACGCCTCTCCTCTCCCTTGAACGTGTGTTGGGTGTGCTGGTTGGTTGGCGCGTAGTTGGGTTGGAGTGATGCTCCTGCATCATACTCCTCTGTTGTGAGAAATTCATGAGCTCTTTCTCATGAGCTTCTCAGCATGGCTGTCGAAATCCACCTGGATCCCAAATAGTTCTTTGGCGTTGTCCATCCGCTCCATTGCTTCACTGCTACTGCTTCTTCCCTGCTGCTCTTGCAGGCTTCCTTCTTCTCAGTTGTCCTTTGCTGACTATTTCTTGTGTTGACCTCAACATCAGCCTCCTGATCTCCTCAATCACCTCATCCAGCTACTCCAATGGCTGGCTCTTTGTATGCAGTCTTCTCTGCTGCACTTATGTCTTCTCAATGGGAATATATGCTCAATCTCCCCTGCTATCTTTATCTTTCTTTCTAGCACTGAGTGGCCACTCCATTGCAGACTGCAATTCTGCAGTCCCTTTACCTTCTGACAGATTTTCTTCTGCTAGGTCTTCTTCCAGCTTCTCCCCAGGCTAATATGCTCCTCTATCTTCTTCCAACTTAGCCTGTTGGATGTGCAAACTTTGCACCATCACCCTCCTTTCCAGGGCTTCCAATTCTTCACACAGACCAACAAAGTCTATGGTGTTCGCTTCCTCCTCCTCTTCTTCTTCTTCTTCTTTTGCAGCTTCCAGTACTACAATGATCTCCTGTTTAGCTTCCTCGCTGAAAATTTTGAGCCATTCTGTTGAATGCTCATCTTCTGCTCCTTGGGAAAACATTAGTGTCTGCTCCATTTCTTCTTCCATAACAGTTTCTATTGGCTGTCCTTCTTCTGTTGCTACATCTGTAACACATGCTCTAGCCTCATCTGGGCTGCTTGGTAGGAATACTTCAATTCCCCCAATGATCATAATTCTCTTCTGATTCTCTCCTGCCAGCACTCCTTGCTGATCCGAACTCTCCTCTGAGTTCATGAGACCTTCAGATAGTCTCATCTATTTTCCCCTGCCCACCTGGAAATTTGGGAATTTTCTACTGCCCACTTGGTAGTCTATGAGATCCAGTGATCCCATCTCATTGCCCACCTGGAAATCTGAACTTTCACCACTGCTCCCCTGGCAGTATGCGAGGCCTTCTATTGATCTCTTCCCATTGCCCACCTGGCAACTTGAAAGTCCACTTATGCCCACCTGGCAATTTACGAGATCCTCTATTAATCTCATACCATTGCCCACCTGGCAATATGAATTTCCAATGCTGTCCTCCTGATAGTCTATGAGATCCTCCAATGGTCTCATCTCATTGCCCACTTGGAAATTGGAAAATTCATCTCTACCCTCCTGGCAGTTCATGAGATCTGTAACCGGTCTCCCTTCCTCATCACTGAGGGTTTCTCCAACTTCTGGCTCACAGATGCAAACCAGCTCTGTGTCACTGAGGTTTTTAGCATACCTTAGCCGCATTTTCAATAGCCTTTGTTGTCTTTTGGCCAACAATTCCTTGACTGGCCACTTCACCCTCTTCTTTATGGGCCACTCAAACACCCAATGTGTCCTTGCATTCTGCTGCACCCGCAATGAAAGCTCTTCCATTCTTGCCCTTATCTCAACGAGTTCTTTATCCATTTCATCTTTTCTCTGTTGCTGATGGTTCTTCTTTCCACCGCATCCATGGCCTTCAGTAACCATCTTCCAGTTCTTGTCTGCCCTCCTGGAAAACTTGTTGTTGTCACTCTACAACTGAGAGCACTTCTAGCATCTCCTACAGTCCACCTGACTTTACCATTTGACTGTTGTGTCCCGCAACAACCTTCACATTTTACCTGTCTCCTACAAGCTCTCCTCCACCTCTCTTCCTCTTTTACCTGAAATATACCGGAAAACTCCTACTCTGATACCACTTGACGCATACCCCCGACCCTTGGGCTAAGATCCACTCAGGAACATTCTAAATTCTCCTCAAGCTGAAGTTGCTCCCTCGAATCCCTATTGGAACCTCACGAATCTGATCCACAGGTCCTTCGTGAAAACCCACCCTGCGCAACTTAACACCAGGCGCGAACCTTATGTCTCCATGAGACCACAACCGCGCCTTAGCGCAAGCACCTTTCATGACTCGTGATCTCGTGAGTTTGTGAGTCGAAGACCCTCGACTCCAAACCTCCAATACCCGAGATGTGATACGAGTATGGATCCTTCCTCACTAGCACCTCTACATATAATCGTAGGCTAGGCTAAACACTAGCACTACTCACAACTCGCGACTTCGCGAGTTGGAGTGTTGAGCCCTCGTGCTCCTCCTTTGCGAATCCCCGAAATGCGAAAGTCAGCGATGGGTTGACTCCTTTAGCACTACTCGCAACTCGCGACTTCACGAGTTGGAGTGTTGAACCCTCGTGCTCCTCCTTTGCAAAACCCCGAAGCATGAAAGGTCAAAGATGGGTTGGCTCCTTCCAAGGTCACGTGTGTCCACCACCTGTCACTCGCTTCCACCTTTATTTGGGAATTTGCTGTTACACCATCTGTCAACCACACAGTACCCACCTAACGAATGTGCCACGTGTTCGCACGAGCCCTTGGCAATCGACACTTCGCGACTTCTGCAGTCGAAGAGAATTATTTCAACCCCCGAACCACTGATACGCGATACCATGCAGAGGTTCTGATCCAACGGTTCTCCTGTGGCTTGGATCCAATGGTTTGGATCTCCCTCCCTGCTCCTCGCAACTCGGGACTTCGCAAAACCAAGAATTTTGGTCTGCCCTCCAAACTCACGAATCCAAA
>ML815985.1:99000-110626 GCA_009831015.1 Picea engelmannii | reverse complement strand
CATGCAGAGGTTCTGATCCAACGGTTCTCCTGTGGCTTGGATCCAATGGTTTGGATCTCCCTCCCTGCTCCTCGCAACTCGGGACTTCGCAAAACCAAGAATTTTGGTCTGCCCTCCAAACTCACGAATCCAAAATTCATGATTTCTTGTATGAGATCAACGACTGTTGTTGATCCGGATCTGACGGTCGCTATCCTTTCTGAGATTTAGAGTATTGAAAGATACTCAGCCTTAATCCCCTCACTGTTCTACGAGATCCAACGGCCCATGGGACTTCGCACTTCTCCTCGAAGTGTCTCCACCGTCTGTTTCATCTTCTCTCCTGCACGACCTCCCAGAGGTTAAACTCCATGCGCCTTCCTCCGAATCTGATGACTATCGGTTCTTTGCACTATATTTGACGACCCAGATATCTTTCTCTTCCTTGTGCGCTTTCTTGCATGCATCTGGACGTAGACTTCAATGACCCAGATCTCGCCTCTCCAGCTGATCTAATGGCAGTTGAGCTCTACCTTGAGCATGGCATTCTTTCTTTCCCTTGGAAGATTTCTTTCTCCAAAAGGCCTCAGCCTTTGTCTCTGCTACGAAGCCTATAATCTTGGCTCTTGCCTATATTCTAAGAGGCGTTCCTCCTCTTGAGATTTATTTCTCTGAACCTCAAAGGTTCCTTCGAACTCTGTAACCTCTTGCAGAACCTTTTCATGAAATGGTGCTATCTCTTTTGAGCTTATCTGTGGCTTTGACCTCAAAGTGTCTCTGTCCCTTTCTCTCCTTGAAGGGATGTAAGTGCCCTCTAGCAACTTCCTTCTCAAGCACACTTTGCTGAGCCTGTAGGGTGTTCAGTAACCCTGTGAGTGTCTCTTCCCTGTGACACTTCCATTATCTCAAAACTCGAAAAAGAGAGTTCTTCTCGGTGCACTCCTTGCACTCGGATGATGCCCTCCTAGCAGAGCTTCTACAGAATCTTCAGTGAATCTATCTTCTCACTGAACTCAACATGGAGTTCCTTCTGTGCACCCTATGCATCCACTCAATGCCCTCTTAGCAGAGTCTCACAGAATTCTCAACAATTATGCTTCTCCTCTCTGTGATCTCCTCTGCACAGTTTCTCCTTCAAGGTGTTTAGCAACCTTGAGGCCTCCTCCTTGAGTCAATGACTTCCTCTGGTGCACCCTCCTGGCACGTCTTTGTCTAAATTCTGCAGAATTCAAAAGTGCACTCTATGCACTGGCTTACAGAACCCACAGTGTTCTGTCATGCAACCTCTTGCATGAAGCCACAAAGAACTGACATAAAACCAGTAAACCCATAGATAGAAAAATCTATCTATCCCTACAAATGCACATTTAACATACCTCTACAACATATTATAAACACATAAAGACATTCATCAACATACACAAAATAACATGTAGGAAAAACTGCTCTGATTGTATTAATATGGAATGCCTCTTTACAATGTTAGCTCAGACTGTAACAAAGTCACGACTTCCTCTCTTCTATCTATTCTCTCTATTCTACTCTTCCCCAACTAAATCTAGATTCAAAGAAGATCTTTTTACAAAGAGGGGCTCCTCGAGCTCTTCCCTCCATCTCACCAACTCTCATTAAATTACATTCAATTATATTGAATTGATGTCTATTTTGAATCAAATCTAGATCTCAGCCTTATAACCATTTAAGGCAAAGTTTATCTAAAGCCTGTGCACGTGCATGGCTTTTGGCTGTACCAGCCTTACAAACATTTAATACATTAAATTCAAATTTGAAATTTGAAAGTGAGAGGGTTGCGCCTCTCCTCTCCCTTGAATGCATTCTAGGTGTGCTGGTTGGATGGCGCATAGTTGGGTTAGAGTGATGCTCCTGCATCACACAACTGCATAGATAGTGATATACTTTTTTTTCAATAGCTTGCATCATATTACTACGAGTAACCCATTACGGACATCAACTAGCTTATATGGGTTACTAATAGTTATGAAACAACTTGCTTAACCTCTATACATTAGCTATGGTCTTCTATTACCCTTTGTATTTACACTAATATGGCACTGATACTAGTTACATATTTCATGGTATTCTCTCTACCTTATTTTCTCCATACTGTACGAAGATTTACTGTATGAGCATATCATAGATATGGGAATATAAGGAAATGAACAATGCATTTTATGAGGGAAATCAAAGAGATCAAAAAGGATAAGAGATATGAGCTCTGTTGTGACAAGGGTGAATCTTGTTTCCATAACTATTACCATTGAATAGTATTAACTATGCATAATACTAGTATTTCTTAAAGGGTTACTATGTTAACTCTAAACATAGGTCAATACTAGTCACATTAACCATACGAAAAGGTTGTGTATCCTTAGCATGTTGAGTCACAAGGGTCTGTAATAATGATATCTTCTTTATTAGGGATAGTTATAACTAAGAAGAATGTGAATCCTTATATGATATCCATGGAGTTATAAGCCTGAATATGTGTAATAGTGAGAACATAGCATATCAATATGATTACAATATTGAACCGAGATTTACACTAAGCTTAAGCTCTTGTATTAGTGTAATCAAATCATTAGACCAATAGAGAATAGAGATACAACAAATGTAATTAGTGTTACTTATTAAGTAAATAGTGATGATCCAACAGTAGATGTGATAGACCAATATCACTCTGCATCATACTTGAATATGGCTCTTTCTTACCTTTAATCATAACAAAGGTGATAGCTATCTTATCAGTCTAAATACCATTACTCTTTCATCTTATCCTATTAGCTTGGAAACAGTTACATTTCAACCATAATCAAGTTATTCACAATAGAGTGGTTATGATATCCTAGTTAGTATGTCATTTTATTTTATCCTTAGTAATGATTGGTATGAGCTTGCTTTCCCATTGTTCGATGTGTAATAAGGGTATAACTATATCTATAAAATAGGGAAACATTATTGGGATTACATTATAGTTATATACGTATTACTTCTATATTAGTGTTGATCAACTTTTACTGGAATCATAGAATTGAAAGTGAACACATGTGATGTATGGGAATAACTTAGATAGAGCCTCTATTTTTTAGATAACAAGTTTAATTGTATTGATATAGCTAAGTAATATGCATAATGTATGGATTTGTATTGATTATACCCATAGAGATAGTATCATAGGTTTGAGCTTGAACTTACATATAAACCATATATAACACTAAGTAATGTTTACTGTATACAATAACCAAGCTGATATTGAAGTAATACCTAAGCTATATGTAATTAACACTTACTACTTATCACTATTCCACAATGTTGATTAGGGAAATAAGGGGAATATACACACTACTCGATAATGGTGATAGAAGTGCAATGAGTATAGTGAAAATAAGGGTAATAGCTTATGACACAAGCATTGGAATCACATACAAGTGTAATACATGTGTTGATACTTAGTGTCATTTCTTTCTAGTAATACTCTATTTCATGATAACATGTATCTGATTATGGTAAGTATGTCTATTTCTAATCAGTGTACCTATGATATCTCATGTAGTTAATACAAGATAAGAGTAATATCACGACACATATTGATCATGGTAAATAGGTAACATGATATCACCTAGTTGAACCTTAAGCTAAGTTGTTCATGTATTACTAATATCATAGTAATGGAATGGATCTATTCCCCTTGTACTACAGGTTAAGCTATTGCCTTTAGCTCTTATTATATACTTCCCTTTGTAGTTAGCAATCATGTTGTTTGCTTCTATTCCTTATGTTATAGCTCATACAACAACCTTTAACTATAACTGGACAAATAGGGAAGAGGTTAGTAGTATCCCTATTCAATGGACTTACTTCCTTATAGTGATAATTGTTCTAGTACCAAGATGAGATTCACAGTATGGAATGTTATGGAATTAATGGGAAGCGATATCATTGGCTACTACACAATGAGAGATTCAAACCAGTGTAATCAGTAGTTCATAATCATATACATTAGACTCATATCAGTAAGTTGTACTCATAGTTAGTGTTGTACTAATCCATATCCAAGTAATGGCTATTAATGGAACTTAGCCTGTACAATGTGTGTAATAAGATGATCACTATAATAAGTAGTAGTAATACACTAGCTCTATGTGATAGATAGGTGATCAGAATAGTAGTAGTAATCATGTATTACTAATAGTTTAATGAACACTAGCTTTGTGTTAATTACGTTATGATTATTTTGTGCTATTACATATGGTGTAAGTAGTAACATGTAGATATCGAGCTTAAAGTAGAGCTCACTTCATATTTACCCATCATGTAATGGTTCCAACAGTTGTAAGTAAGAATATGGTGTTAGTTGTGTGATTACCTTTATCTAAAGAAGAATGTGATGCTATTGTGTCAATACTAGCTATAACTAATAGTACTCATCATGTTCACAATGGAATAAGTCTAATATATATATATATATATATATATATATATATATATATATATATATATATATATATATATATCTGGGATGATAAAATATTATAAGTAAATATCACGAGAATCATGTGGGCATTTTTCCATTCAAGAAGAACTTAATTGCTGACTTTGTCTTGAAATCGCCCTTGTTTGACTTACACCCCCTTTAATTGTTGTGTGGATTTTTGGTTTTGTGCTTTACCTAAAGAAATTTAGCCTCCTTGAATTTAGAATAATTTAATTGTTGACTTTGTATTGAAACCACCCTTGCTTGAGTTATGCCCCCCTTAATTGTTGTGTGGGTTTTTGGTTTTGTTCTTTGTTTTTTCCTAAAGAAAGTTAGTTTCCTTCACTTTGGATCCCTTCTCTTGACTTTTTTTTTCTTGTTGATTTTTATGATTTAACAATAAATATTTGATGTTGAGATCTATTTTTTTTTAAATTATTTAATTATTTAATTGTGTGGCGACAACCCCTCTTCTTGGTATTTTTCATCTTGTTGGAGATATCTTCTTGGTTATTGTTTGGGGATTCTGGTTCTACTTGTTGGTGTCACCCTACTCATTTTTTTGTTGGTGTTGTCCTCTTTATCTCCTTGCTAATGCCACCTTGAGTATGTTTCTGTTCTCTTATATTGTCGGTGCCACCTGTGTATGTTGTTGGTTAGTCTATTGATATTTTAACCTAGAAATTCTTCATGGCAATTTCTTCCATGTGTCATGATGAGATCTGCCCCGAGGGTTTGATCAATGATCCCTTGAAGTTTTTTCTGAGCATATATCTAAGAGGATAGTAACAACATATCATGTAATATTGTTTCGTGTTTTAGTTTTAAGTAAATTTTTTGTCAGTGATTGTTTTTGTCAATGATTGTAAAAAATATAGTTGTTCTAGTTTTTTCAATATATGTCTACAATGCTTTGAAGTTGTTATAAATGTTTAAATGCTTGTGTTATAAGTTTAGTATTTCCATTTAATGTTTCTATAACTTATGAACTTTAATATTCATGAATTTTCAAAGGATGTAGCCTTCTTAGATAGGTTGCACATTGATACTCCTACACCTAAGAATGTAGGGAATACATCAAAACAAGAAAATATTTTTGGTAATTTTCTTTGATTTTGTATTTTTTTTTTTGTGTATATATATATATATATATGTTTTTTTTTTTAATTTTTCTGATGTTAAATTATGTCAAGTTAAATGTTGTAAATACTTTCAAATGTGCGTGTAGAAAACGAGTTTAATGTGAGGGAAGATGATAAAAGAGAGAGTGGGTGTCACAAAGATTATAATGTTGGTGCAGAGGGTGAAGGTACATTTATGAGGCGTTATCAAGAAACATAAGATTACATGCCTACGTCCACCTATCCTTCGGATGTTGGTAATGAGCTTCCCTGGGAAGGGATTACTGAAGCAATAACCCTTGAGCAATGCTCAAGTGTTAAAAGCAGATTGAAAAACAATCTGAGGAGCCTGGATCTCACTTAAGAGAGTAAACAGAGCTTGGAGATTGTTTTTCATTCATTGAAAAAATTTATGGATGCATATCAAAAAATGGAGCCAACCACTTACAGTTTTATTGATTTGATGAGTCAAAAGTTGGAAGTGATGGGCCTTGATAAATGGGACGTAGTAAAAAATAAAGTTTCAAAAGAAAACACAATTTCTATGTTCAATTTCAAATATGGGCCAAAGAAAAAGATGTTGAAGGTGTAATATTTTAAGCACCTCAACATAGTAGGATATTTGTATAACATATTTTTGACAACATATAAGAAATTTCTATGGAATGATGAGGTTCCACATTATTTTGATAGACACTTTTATGCAGAGTTTTTTATGGACATGCACCCTGATTATACTAGTCTACCATCTGATTATTATGGGGATGGTAAAGGATAAACATATGATTGAAAATGGGCATATCGAAATGCGATATTGCAGAGGCCTCCACGACCTTTAGTATCTCACCCAACAGGGGAATTTGTTTCACATTCAGAGTTGTGAGCTTCATTAGTGGTTGGCAAAGAGGCTAGAAATGCAATCAGAGAAAATTTAGAATTGATTTTTTATGGTGTTGATGTTGGTTTGAATTGTCAGCGAGCGGAAGCCAATTATCGGGCCATATTTTTTTTATAAAAAAGATGAGTAGTTATATACTATGTCATTATAAGATCTTAAGGAGTATGAAAAATGTTTCCGTAATGGTTGGAAGGAGGTCATTCAAAATTATGAACTGAATAATAGATTGGTACGTGTTCTAGTTAGTAAAGTTTTGAGGCATTTGATGATAGTTTAATTCTGATTATATATCTAGATACATATCATTGTATCTATAAAAATAATTGAGTTGTTATTGTCATTAATTGCAGTTTGGAGATAGGTTAAATGAATCTCCTGTAAATAAGGAACTTGATGCCACAAGTTTAAATTTGGATGGGTTGAATCAGGTATGTGTTTTCTAATATCCACAAATGAGCACTTTAGTAGTCCAATCTCCAATCTTTTGAATAAGATTAACAACATGAAATTTATAATTTTGAATAAATGTGAACACATTGAATCCTAGATTTAGTTCTTAGTTGTGTTGTTCATAGATCCTTATTCCATCTCCTACTACTTGGTCATGATTGTCCCAAATCTCATTGGAAGAGTTTCAAGAGGGTGGGAGTTCACAGGTATCATTGCATGTTGAAAACAAATTTAGTTATATATTAAAATTGCAAATTGTCTTTTAAATTATTAATTTAAAAGAAAAATGTCTTAAAAAATATTTAATTTATTGAATCATAGGTTGGAACAGCATAGGCATTACATGTTTCAAAATTTAAAACTATAATTTGATGTGTTTAAATCATTTAAATTTAATTTTCAAATTTTCAAATTTGAAATGTGTTATATAGGGAAATGTGGAGAAGAGAGTACATGAGAGTGTTCTTGAACAAAATGTGGAGAAGAGTGCGGGAGATTAGGATTGAGGAGGAAGCATCCATACCTGGGAAGGATGCATCTATTCACGATGATTCATAAATGTATATTCATTGCACATTAATAAGTTTTAACTTGCTTTTGTGTTGAGCTTTTATATAAAAGTGTTCAAGCTTATTTTTGTTGAATAAGCTTATATTTTTTACTTTTTTCAAATTTTTGTTTTCTCAAATTTTTAATTTAGCCTTTCCTATTCATAGGGTTACTAAACTAGTGTATATATAACTTTTCAACGCTTTGATCAATTATTTTGAAATATATAGAACCCCTATATAAGCTTATCATTGTCTTAAATGGTACATTCAAGATTATTTATGTTTAGATCATGGTGATGACCTAATTTTGAACTTGAACATTTGATTATTTGAGAACATAATCTATTCCAAATCAGAAAATGGGAAGTTTATAAATTTTCTTCGATTGCACTCCTTGTCTTCTTGTCCGATAATGGCGTAGTATGGATATTTGTGTTTTCTGCATACAATGAAATGAAATCCTTCTTGCCAGGGTATTGTCAAACTCTTAACTAAATTGGTTACTAACCACAAAAACCAACATTCAAGTAGATTTAGAAATAAGCTGTGTACGCACATGATCTCACTTATGTTTAGATTATGACGAAAGCATATTTCAAAGAGCATTTGATTATATGTAATATGAATATATCCCAACGATGAAAGATTTAAATGGTTTTTGAAGAATGACTTAATATATGTGTAAATTTACATGTTTTCTTCATGTACATGAAAGATCATATGAGAACATCTATTTCACCACAAAAATAGAAGATAAGTATTTTATGGAAGAATGATTTTTAAAATGGATATTTGTGAACTTTCATAGATATAAGTAATTTCTTGGAAGAATAGTTTAATATGGAGATTTATGAGTCATTTAATTTGAAAGGGAATTTGATTATTTGAGTACATTTATTCGAATGTAGAAGAGGAGAGAAGTATTTTACTGCTGAAGAAATAATTATTTTACTGCTGAGTAAATAAGATCACCTGGCATGAGAATTTTCCCTTAAGGATTTGAGACTTTATCCACAAGGATATAAGTATTTTATTGGAAGAATGACTTAATATGGATATTTGTGAACATTTTTCATACACAACTATATTTATTTCCAGATTATTATCTAACTCTCGTTACCAAGAACACAATTTTTCTCTTTAAATTTTTTTAAGATTTTAGATAAGATTTTAAATTTGTTTAAATCATGTATGTTTAATGTGGAGAGTAACTATTTTGGAAGTTTTTGAACTTTGTGATGGAATTTTGGTTTAAAAAAAGTGCCAAAAAAGTGTAATAAAAAGAGGGATAATCTTAAATCTATGGAACTCTAGTTGGGTATGTTATTATTTCTTATTGTTTATTTAATATTTAGTTAAAGTATATATGCTAATATTTGTTATTTTTTATTTTTTTTATTGTTACAGATGTTTATATTATATTTGGTGGAAAATATGTTTACATAATATTTGGTGGAAAGGAGTATGTTGGAGGATGAGACTTAACTCTTTTGGTATGTATGTCAATTTTGTTTTAATCACAACTTGTTTTATTTATCTAAAATGGTACATGTGTGCATTTTATTTTAAATTTGTACATATATTTTATTGTAAAGTTTTAAATTTTGAATTCGATGAATGTTTTCTTTTGCAGGTATGAAGTGATCTATCTTAAAGCAATGACTTAAAGTCCAAAATTTTGGAGTTAAATGTCTTAGTTTTTGTTATCATCCTAAAATGGATGTGGAACCTATGCATTTGGCACTGTAACTATTCAAACTTTCATTATATATATATATATATATATATATATATATATATATATATATATATATGGAACTCAAAATATCAATTTATTGTCTCATATTTGATTTATCTTATATTGTTTACGATGGTGGAATATATTGTTTATTGTTTCATCTTTGATTTCTCTTATATTGTTTATGATGGTGAAAGGATAAGTTGTGTTGAAAACCACATGTTTTGGTTTACCTTTTGTAGCAGAACACGTGGCTAATAGGTGGCATTGTATAGAAATAAGCATAAGCAGTTATTAATATAAGAATCCTACATTATTTACAAAAAAAAAAGGGTTAATTTATGTTTTATGATACTGTGCTGAAATTAAAAATGTTTTATTTCATTTTATTTATAAACATCATTCTACAATGTGAAGTAGAGTTGATTTTGTATACAATGGAGTTGATTGTGTAGTGATGAGAGATATGGGTAGTTATCAAATTATAGTTTCCAACTTATAATTTAAATTTTGTTTGATTTGTACTATGTGAAATAGAGTTGATTTTATATACAGTGGAGTTGATTCTGTAGTGATGAGAGAACTAGGTAGTTATCAAATTATAGTTTCTAACTTATAATTTAAATTTTGTTTGATTTGAAAATAGTCAAACAAGTCATCAAATTTTATAGTTTCCCACTTTGGAGCCCCTTACCCCAAACGACACTCAGAAATGGTTGATGGAAATTATCAATCCTCTACACATTAGAAGTATTCACTAATGTCATTAATATAACACCTACATTAATGGAAGTATTCACTATTTCTATTAATTTTTAATTAGAATGTTAATCATACACTACCTTGAAATTTGAATATACTCCAAATTCAATTAAAAAAAAAATCTAAATGCAGCAAACCAAGACTTAGAAGATGACCTGTTATTTTTTATTTTTTGTTATCAGGCCACAAAATCAAATTTGTTTTCAACTTAAGTTTTTATCAATCAAACTTAATGAAAACTATGTTTAATGTGTAGAATATAAGTAGTGTTAGGTTCACCATACACATTTTTCAAGTAGCTCATAATTTCAATTTTGTTTTCAATTTGCTTCAAGATATTGAAATATAAATGCACAAATTTAACAATTTAATATAATAACAACACTTTTGGAATCAAAATTCACAATTTCATAATTAAAATTGATACTTTTTAAGATGTCTTTAAAGTCTTTAATTAGGATGTTAATCATATGTATTACCTTGAATTCGTTAATTGGGATGTTAATCATACTTTTTAAGATGTCTTTAAAAAAAAATTAAGCCATAAATAGTCCCTTATAATGACATGGAAATGGGTCCTAGATTTGATATGAAATTATCCTCTTCATATGAAAAAGCATTGAACAATCACTGCAAATAATGAATGCAAATCCTATATCTAGTAAATTGATTACATGCATTAAAGGATTTGTGTATATGATCTGGATAATTTGAAGGATTAAAGTATAATAATCCAAAGTATAGGTCATTTTAGGTTGCCTAGATACAATCTATAGGTTCTTCTCTGAAATTGTAAATAAGGCTTGGTAAACTTTATAATTCATAAAAAAATATAACTTTTCTTAATTGAATGGACCATGAAACTAAACTAAACTGGAAATGATTCTAGAATCCTAGATATTCATAAATATGTGTACTTTAAATGCAAAATATAAAATTCTTGAATGTACATGTCACTTGTTTAAAGAAATCGCAATGGTATGCCATCTTCAATTATTCATTCATGATCTTCTTTGGACATTTTCCATTTTCTAACTTTTTTTTTTTTTTTCTTGATTGAATTTCTATTAACTTTATGCGCGGTGCACATACCAAATGACTATATTGACAACTTATGACATCTACTTGGTAGTCTTGAAAGTGAACATGAGTATCGGTTTGATGGGTTTCTTGAAAAAAATATCCTTTCAATATGATGGATCATCTTTCATATATAAAACCATTATCATCAAAATCTTCTAGTAACCTCATCTTTTGTTATGTGCATCACATCAAATAATATTTCACGTTTTCATTGTTGTCTATAGGTGCAACCACGGAAAAGACATCTCCTGCAAATAATTCGATATGTTGAAAAACAAGTAGTTCGTGTTATATTATCACACAAGTACATCTACAAGTTATTTGAAAAAATTTAAACATAAAAATCACCTTCTCTAACAAAATCAGAAACTCTATCTCCATCAACTGACACTATAGTTTCATTTGATTCCATCTCCTCTGAGCTTTCAAGTGGAATTTTTCTTTTTATATTAAGTTCAATATGTCTCCAAGCTTTAATATATTCTTCATTTTCATTTTCGCAAATCTCTATGAATTTTGTGTCCTTTATGCAAACTTGAAAAAAAAAAAAAA
>ML815985.1:68113-91321 GCA_009831015.1 Picea engelmannii | reverse complement strand
TCTCCATTGACTCCATTGACCCAAGGCACTAGTCTAGAACTTTTACTTGAGCTTGTTATGCCTTATATCCTTTCAAACTACTTCAAATTTTGCAACCCTACTAACCTAGCGTCTAACCCTAGCTAGTATAAAGACTAACCCTATGTTGACAACGTTGGCCTTAAATAAACTTTTGTCTGGATAGAAAGGTGCGGCCTAGTTGTCTCTTCATAGCCGTGGAGTTAAATTGTACTTTTGCTGGTTGAATCTGTCAAAATGTCCACCATTGGCTAGCTAACCTGCAGAACACCAAAAATTATATAGAGGTGACGTCACATGCTTAAATATCTTGTTATACCTGCAACGTTGTGACTTCATTCATATATTTTGATTGAAATTGAGTTACTTAATGCATCTGTAAGCTAAATTTGTAAAACGTTTTTGCTCTTTGTCTCTCTTTTGATCTATTGATTAAGGCTGATGTCATACCTATTGTAGCAACAATATATAGGTGACGCAACAACATTATATATGAGCCAAATTTGACATGTTTATTGCATTAATGATGTGATACAAGGTCTAATATTGAACATTGAATGCTCTTATCTCATGCATTTGTTGATGAAGTGATATAAACCATTTGTCTTTTTCCTAGCCATCATTGACTTCGTCAATAATTGCATTGATTAATTGCTCATGTATATATTGATAAAGATAGTCATTGGTCTCATGAAGTGCTAACCCACTGCAAGCACATTCTAGTTTTCTTTGTTTTGTCTCGCAAACAGGTGCATCATCAGTGGCCTTATCTCTTTGACTATCTCTTCTTGGCAGCAATCTGTGAAAGGGGTTACCTTGACTTAACCTTTACCCTTTAGCCTTTCTTTAACCCAGATTGCCTTAGGGACGTCTCCCTTGGACTTGCCCTCCTAAATAGAAAGAGCTCCTCATCGAGGTGACAGTGGGTGGGGAAGCTCCTGTTACGCTGGTTTCAAGCCCCGACTCAAGCCCTTTGGACCTTTCCTACAAACCGTGCGATAACAGGACAACTTGACGTAGATCCTCCGATGTTTTTCCATGAGAGAAGCATATTCATCAAGCGGCCATGCAACCCCCTTCAAGGTAAAATTAAATTTTGATATTCCATTATTGGAAGGATTGATAGATGAAGATGTTGTAGATAAATGGTTGAATCTGCTCGAAGGATATTTTTTGGTCCACAATTTTTTTGATAGGGAAAAGATCAATTTTCAACTCCTCAAGGTTGTTCCGCATGTTAAAGACTGGTGGGATACTTAATCTGAGCAAAGGTTCGTGGATGAATCTGCAATTTTTGTGGTGACCCCTACATGGGATTCCTTCCGAGACGCCATTAAAGAATAATACTACCCTGTTGGAATCTACGAGGACCAGTACACCAGATGGACCACCCTACATCAATAAAGGGACCAGACAGTACCAGACTTCACCAATATTTTCCATACCCTACGCATCAAATTGGGTATCAAAGATTCTGAGCGTCATCTAGTGCTCAAATACCATGGTTGTTTGCATAGATGAATTCAAATAGAAATGGAGTTCCTGGACATTGACTCATTGAGCACAACTTATAGATATGTTGTCAAGATCGAGTAGAAATTTAAGAAGAAATGACGAGAGTTTGGATCTGCAAACCGCTCATAACTGAAGCAGGGCAAAGGCAACCCCAAAGCACACAGCAAGGGACCAAGTCGACATGGCCGCTCTCAGGACAATCCGTCCAAGCCGCAACATAAGAAGGGCAATGAAAATACGAAGAAGGACACAGAAAAATGGTGTGAGTACCGTAAAAGTCCTTGGGACAACACCGACAAATGTCACTCCAAGAAGTCCCTCATGGTCAAGCTGAAGACTTACGAGTCAGAGGTCGATTCTGATTCCAAATCAAATCTTGAAGAAGGGAAGCATATTATCGATGTTGAACCCAGTGCCACGGTTTCTACCACCAAATTTCAGCCAAGAGAACCAGAAGAACCATAAGAAGGGGAACGCCTCTTTCACTCGTAGATGTGGGTCAAGGGGGCTCCGATTCATTTCATTGTCGACAGCGGTAGCAATAAGAACTTGATTTCAGTAGAGGTCATCAAGTGGTTGGACCTACCAACGAAACCACACCCATATCCCTACACCATCGGCTGGCTTCGTCAAGGAAGAGATCTTTGTGTCAGCCAACAGTGTCGTATGCCCTACGGCATCAAGCCTTTCAAAGATGAGGTATTGTGTGATATTTCTCCCCTTGAAGTTTGCGATGTTCTTTTAGGACAACCATATTTGTGGAAGCGTCATGTTGTGTATTAGTCTAGACCCCACAGTGTTATTATTACTTTGGGTAGACAATTGTATAGGATCCTAGAGGTGGCACTGCCTACTATTATTTCTTTAATATATACTAAGAAATGTAGTAAGGTCATTTCATAGACTGGGAAGTTCATCTTCTTTATGATCCGTGCTCATAGTAAGTAGAAGGTCACCACCAGATCCGTGGCCTCTACATAATGCCTCTCTTTGCATCAGAAGCAAGTGGATGAGATCGTGGAAGAATACAGAGACATATTCCCCTCACCTATAGGGGTACCGACACACTGCCAAGTCAAGCATCCAATTGTTCTGACCCCTGACCCACCTCTACCTAATGGACCAGTCTATCGACACTCACTAATGGAGAATGACGAAATCAAGTGTCAGATCCAAGAGCTTCTTCAAAAGAGGCACATCAAACCCATCTCCTCCCCTTGCCACAACCCAATTGTATTAGTGAAGAAGAAGGATGGGACTTGACGAATCTGCATTGATTACAGAGCCTTAAAAAAATCACAGTCAGGAACCGCTACCCCATTCCCGGGATTGATGAACTTCTTGACCAAATCAAGAGGGAAAAGTTATTCAACAAGATTGACCTGAAGTCTGGCTACCACTAGGTTCCCATCGAACCAACTAATGTCTAGAAGACATCCTTCAAGTCTAAATAAGGTCTCTACGAATGGCTAGTCATGCCCTTTAGCTTAACAAATGCACCAACTACTTTCATGAGGTTGATGGATGATGTATTGAGACCCTCTACCAAATCCTTTGTGGTAGTATATTTGGATGGCATCCTTCTCTTAAGCAGAATGTGGGAGGAGCACATGCGACATCTTCAGTGGGTTTTGAGCACTCTGTGACAGCACAAGCTTTATGCCAACTCGGAAAAATTCTCTTTTGGCATGAACAGGGTCCAATACCTAGGCTACATTGTTGATGAGAATGGGGTACATGTTGATCCAACTAAGATCCAATTCATCCATGACTGACCAACCCCGACGACACTGACGGATCTTCATAGCTTCTTGGGACAAGTCAATTTCTACCGACGATTCGTGTTGGGATTCTCTCATATTGCATGGGCCCTCACCCAGGTGACCAAGAGAAGTGGTAGGGCCAATTTTGTGTGGGGGAAGGAGAAGCAACAAGCATTCGATGATCTGAAACATCGCTTGTGCTCAACTCCAGTACTCTCCTTGCCCAATCTACAACAACCATTTGAGATTGAGATTGATGCATCTGACTATGTTGTGGGCACAATTCTCACTCATCACGGGCATCCTGTGGAATTCCATAGTGAGACACTCTCAGATACTGTCTATAAATACCCCACCTATGACAAGGAAATGTATTCCATTGTACAAGCCTATCATCAATGGAAACATTACATTATGGGGAAAGAGACGATCATACACACTGATCACAAGCCTCTACAGTTCATACAAACACAGGGGAAATTGCATAACGACTGCCATCAGAAGTGGTCCACCTACCTGCAACAGTTCCATCTCAACATCAAGTATAAGACAGGTATCTCCAATCGTGTCGCTGATTGCCTCAGTCAGCCTCTTATGGCTGAACTCACCACTGTGCTCCAGTCATGTGGACATGAAGCATCGGAGTGGACCCAAATTTATCAGCAATATCCAAACTTCTCCACCACATATCATCTCTTGGGTACAAGCACCACTATCACTGATTTTCACATTCAGGACGAACTCTTATGCTACCTGGGCCATCTGTGTGTTCCTACAAGAGAGCATGCAAAGCTGATTTGGGAAGCCCACTATAGTTGGGTGGCAAGACATTTTGGCGTAGAGAAAACTCTGGCTATTATTCAGAAACATTTTTATTGGCCAAAACTTTGACAAGACGTCAGCAAGTATATTAGATCTTGCATTGTCTGCGCCATTTCCAAGCCATCCATTAAGAATAAAGGATTATACACCCCTCTTCCTATTCCCGAGAAGTCGTGGGAATCCATATCAATGGATTACATATCTGGTTTGTGGTCCACCAGGCATGAAAATGACTGGGTGCTTGTGGTCATTGATCAGTTTTCGAAGATGGCCATCCTCACATCCTGTAAGAAGAATGTCACAGTGGAATATGCAGCCAAGATCTTCTTCGAATGAGTTTGGGTCCACTTTGGGATACCACAGACCATCATCTCCAACCGAGACAGCAGGTTCCTCAACACCTTTTGGTCGATTCTCTGGTCTTTGTTGGACACCAAGTTCACAAAATCCATTGCTTTCCACCCCAAAACTGATGGCCAAAACGAGGTCGTCAATCAGATGATTTTTCACATCCTGCGCATGTAAAATTCTAAGCATTCTTGTACATGGGACGAGAGTCTCCCATATGTCCAACACAACTACAACAAGGCTCTCCATAGTTCCACCCGCCATAGCCCATTTCAAGTGGGTATGGGATTCCAACCCTTAGCACCCATTGATGTTGCACTTCCTCTTTCCACCACACAGACAAACTCTTCCCCTGATCAGTCTGTGATCGACAAAGCCACTAGATTCATTGAGCATATTTAGCACATCCACCAACAGGTCCAGGATATTTTTTAGAAATCCAATGCTAAGTATAAGAAGCTCCATGATCAACACAAGGTACCGCATCATTTTCAGGTTGGCGACAAATTCTCGTTACATTTGCAGAAGGAGAATCTCACCAGGCCCCATCGGAAGCTTCACCCACTTCATTATGGGCCTTACACTATCACCAAGGTTGTGGGTAGCGATGCTTTTGAGCTCAACACTCCACCCTTCCTTGTTTTGCATCCAGTATTCAATGTGGACCTACTTCGGCCATATTTTCCACCGTTATTGGAGACCTCTTAAATTGTCGAACAACTGACACCAACAAATCTCAACCCTGACTGCATGGAACAAGCATCCACTGATCATATCATGGACTTACAGGTCAAGGGAACTTGCCGTCAATGGATCCAGCTTTATCGGGTTGTCAAGGTAGGGAAACTCCTACACCAAGGCAAGTGGCTCACTTGCGGCCAAATCCAGTAGAATTTTCCTCACCTGATGGGGGAACTCAACGCAATGGAGACCATTGCTTCTTAAGGGGGGAGGATTGATCCAAGTGGATATTGGTGGCCACCCACCTATTCTAATTGGCTTCTCGTATCCATTTTTTTTCAACACGTCCTTCTGTAGTTCTTTATAATTGTGATTTATACACTTCTGAGGTTTTTTGAAGCCCCACACATTCTCCAGGTGGATATGGGTGGCCTCTCACCTAATCCAACTGGATTATTTTGTATTTTTTCATGTCAACACATCTTGTTGTACTTTTAGGGTTGTTTTGGGACCCTAAATGTAATGTATATTTCTTTGAAAGGCCATTCCAATGGGCTATCACGTGCCTAAAATGGAGGTCGTATGCAAAAGTTACGACCCTAGGAAGTTGAGGTACCAAATTACACCAACTTACCCATAGGGCCCACATGAATTTTGGTATTTCATCTTCTAGGGTTAGGTTTTTAGATGTCTAGGGTTTTGGAATTCATGAGTAATATGAAAAGTGTTGATATTATGGCAACTTCGGGAGGTATCAACCTCCATTGTGACCCTTTGGCAAGATTAGAATATTTCGGAAGCAAGAAAAGAAGTAAATGTAACCCTAGAAGAGATGTCGGCTGAGAAAGATAATTAATATGAATTAATTAGTACCCAGAATAAGAATTTGGCCCAGGTAACCTACCAGAGCTAGTATAAATACAGGGATTCAGTTCTCATTTTACACATAGCTCTCATAATTACAGAGAGACACTTGTGTGCACTGCAGTCTGGTAGTCTTGTGCGCAAGTTTTGGAGAAGGTGTTGATGCCAATTCTGTAGCCTATTGCTTCTATATTTTGGGTTGGACTCTCTGATCAGCTTTGGTTACTTCTTGTTTGGTTCATTAGCCTTGCTTGGCTATTATATTGCTACCAGGATTCTTCTCTCTGTCAAGGTCAAGGTGCTCGGAGGGTAGCTTCAGCCTATGGTTGGGTGACAATAGTGATATTGTCTATGGTAAAACGAGCACATTCTAACAGGTTATGGGCCCACACCTCCTTCATTCAGTCTAACCATTGGAAGGAAGCATAGCCTTTAGGATACTAAGCTTGTTGAAGACCTGCAACTAGGGTTTATTTGTAGGAGCAGCTTCTAAGACACTGTCGCCAGGGTTACTAGTAGGAGCAATTGCAAAAACCCTAAAACCCTAATCCAACACCTTGTGATGGAACATATCACTCAAGAAGAAGGTATTCAAGTGTGCCTTAGTCCAGTGCACCTCTTGGCACTCTTAGAAGGCAGAAACGTTAAAATTGAAGTTTTTGATCAAGGCATGACCAGTCACCAGTCAACCAAAGTCATGAGTGAAAAGACTAGTCATCTACACTACTTAGCATTCATAGGAACAATTCAAGATGACATGTGGATAATTGATAGTGGAGCTTCTAGAAATATGATGGGAGATCAAGCTAGACTCTCAAATCTAAATGAGAAGAAGACATCGTACAAGGTAGAGCTTGGAGACAAAAGCACTTACCCAGTCGAAGGATTTGGACAAGCCTCCGTCAAATTGAAAACGGGTAACAATGTTCAATTGAGCAATGTCTTATATGTACCTGGTTTAGAAAATAATCTTGTATCCATATCTTGCCTGGAAGACAAAGGAAACATAATAGCTTTTGTAGATGGAAAAGTGTTATCTTGGCATAAAGACTCCATCATAGAGAATGCTATGGTTATTGGAACTCGTGAAGGAAATCTATATAGACTACTAGACGAAAATGAAGAAGCTCTTGTACATGATGAAGTCAATCCCAATGAACTTTGGCACAGAAGGTACGCTCATATTAACTATCAAGCATCACCTTTTCTCAAAAATATGGTTGAAGGAATACCAAAATTACATTCTACACATGAAGGAATTTGCAAAGGATGTGCTCTTGGAAAGAATATCAAGAATCCATTCCCAAGCAACAACAATAGATCTAAGGAGATTCTAGATCTAATACACTCAGATGTTTGCGATCCGATGCCAGTCAAATATCTAGGAGGTTCTCTTTACTACTTAATATTCATAGATGATTACTCAAGAAAGACTTGGTTGTATCTTCTGAAGACAAAGGATGAAGTATTCAACAAGTTTCAAGAATTCAAAGAAGAAATAGAGAACCTCACAAACAAGAAAATCAAGACCTTAAGAATGGATAATGGAGGAGAATACACATAAAAGGAATTCGTTGCCTTTTTCAAATCAATAGGGATTATGAGGGAGTTGATTGTTCCTCATAATCCTCAACAAAATGGTGTAGCGGAAAGGAAGAACAGATCTATTGAAGAAACTGTGAAGGCACTACTAAACGATCAAGGTTTATCTATGTTCTTATGGGGAGAAGCATCCATGACAACAATATATGTTTAGAACAGAAGTCCTCACCGCATATTGAAGGATATGACTCCAGAAGAATCCTTCTCAGGTAATAAACCTAATTTGGAAAATCTAAGAATATTTGGATGTCATGTTTACTCTCACATTCCCAAGGACAAGGAATAAATTAGAACCATCATGAAAGAAGGGCATATTCGTGGGATATAGTGAATCATCCAAAGCCTATAGAATATACATCCCTGAACAACATAAGATTGAAGTCAGTAGAGACATGACCTTCAATGAAAAGATGGATTTCAAGAAATCCATAGAGGAAACTATAGAAGAAGAAGAATATGAAGAGCCTATTGAAGAAGGCACATGTCTTCCAGAAAACCAGAATGAAGAAAAGGAACAACTTGATCATCAGATGCAACCATGTGAGACCATTGATTCAGACACTGTACCTAAGACCAAGAAATGACTATCTTGGCTTGAAGCAACCCTACAAGAAGAAGAAATACTCAAGGCCCCAAGTGGGACCTTTAGAAAAAGTAAAAAGCCCAAGAGATTCTACAGTTATGCAGCATGTATGACAAAGATTATAGATGAAGAACCTACCACATTTGAAGAGGCAGTTCAGAAGAAACAATGGAAGGAAGCCATGGCAGAAGAACATCAGTCCATCATGAAAAATGATGTATGGGAAATTGTGCCTAAACCTAAAGAAAAATCAGTAGTAACCTCAAAATGGGTATATAAGATCAAACATGCAACAAACAGAAGCGTGGATAAATATAAGGCAAGGTTCATGGCTAGAGGGTTCTCCTAGAAGGAGGGAGAAGACTATGGCGAAACATTTGTTCTGGTTGCCAAATATACTCTTGTTGCTTCCATGGGATGGATTTTACATAAAATGGATGTAAAGATGTCTTTCCCCAATGGAGAAATCTAAGAAGAAGTATATATTAAACAACCTCAAGGGTTTGAAGTACATTCTAGAGACACTCATGTTTGCAGAATAAAGAAAGCATTATATGGACTCAAGCAAGCTTCAAGAACTTGGTATGTCAGAATATAAATCTATCTAATGAGTCTTGGTTTCTCCAAAATTCATGCAGACCCAAATCTTTACTACAAAGTCATGAACAATGCGCATGTGATTCTACTACTATATGTAGATGATCTATTCCTAATAGGTGAAGAGTCTCTCATCATCAAGTGCAAAAAGGAACTAGCTTCTGAGTTTGATATGAAATATCTTGGTCTCATGCATTATTACTTGGGACTAGAAGTATGGCAGAAGCATGGTGAAGTATTCCTTGAATAAGGAAAGTATGTAGTAAAGATTATTCAAAAGTTTGGAATGATGGATTGCAAATCCATGGAAACTCCTATGACTACAGATATAAGAAAAGTAAGAGATTCAGATTTGGATCTAGTAGATCGATCACTATATCGATAATTGATTGGGTCATTGATGTATTTGGTAAATACTCGACCAGACATTTGTTTTGTCATAAACACACTAAACCAGTTCCAGGTGGAACCTAGACATGAGCATTGGACAGCTGCAAAGCATGTTTTAAGGTATATATGTGGGACACTAAACTATGGTTTCAGATATACAACATCCAGTGATATACAACTTCATGGATTCACAGATTCAGATTGGGTAGGAAGTGCAGAAGACATAAATAGTACTTCAGGGATCTGTTTCAACTTGGTCTCCGCTATGATATCTTGGGAAAGTAGGAAACATAAGTTTTTCACACTCATCACAACTAAAGAAGAATATATCGTAGCATGTGAGGCATGTACAGAATAAATATGGTTGAGAAAGTTGATTTCTGGTTTATTTGATCAAGTTCCAGATTTGACCATAATACATTGTGACAATCAGAGTTGTATAAGACTATCAGAACACCCATTGTTTCATGAACGGTCGAAACACATTGAGATCAAATACTAATTTATTCGAGATAAAGTCCAGGAAGGAGAAGTAAATCTCCAGTACATCCCCACAGATGAGAAGACAATATATATCTTGACAAAGCCTCTGTCCAAAATAAAGTTTACATATTTCCGAGACAAATTGGGGATTGTGGAAATAACTCCCTTAGCTGAAATGGAATGACTCTCCAGGTTGGGAGGGAGCATTTACATTGAATTAAGGACAATCATTTTCAAGTTTGAAAAATGGCCCATCTTGGGAAGTTTCTTTCCAGTTCGGAAAGTGGTTTGAGATTTCTGACGGACAGGCATTTTCCAGTTCAGAAAATGGTCAAGATCGAATGGTCATTTTCATAATGAAAATGGTTCGATGGATTGTTGATGTACCATAGATAGTGATTTCCCATTGTGGTTAACATGGGAAATGGTCTAGGACAGTCTCTCTTCTTGAAGGTCACTCTTAGTAGTGGTCAAGAAGATTGGTCTGACTTGTCGAACAACCATTCTTTCGAAGCTCACAATTGTGAGCAGTTTCGAAGAATGGTCTGTTTTAGAGGTTGGTGTAGGATAGCCATTTCAGGACAGCCATTTCCTTAGGAAATGGTCCACACAACCATTTTCTTAGGAAATGGTTCAGACAGTCATTCCCTAGGGCAGATTCATTCTCTCCAGGTTGCACTTGTTTAGTGCCAGAGAAATGGCCCAGATAGGTGAATGGTCCAGGTTTAGCAATCAAGGACAGACTTTCCCTAGGGAAGACTCATTCTCTCAAGGTTTCACTTTGTTTAGTGCTGGAGGAATGGCCGAGGATAGGGAATGGTCGAGGCTCATAAATCAAGATAGTTATTATTCCTTGTTTGAGAAGAATAGTCCAGATATCCCATCATTGATGTTATACTCTGAGGGAAGATGCTCTTCCATATCTCACAGATGTGAGTGGAAGAATGGCCCAGATGACTCAGTTTATATCATAACATTGTTTATGTGCAGGTTGATATCAGTTGATATGTTGGAGACTGCATGTCTCCAGACAGTAGAGATATGCTACTATGGTGGATATGTTCCATTGTTTGTGATTGTGCGTCACAGATTGAGAAGTTGTGCACTACTATGGATAAACACAGTTTTGTTCTGTCAATTGACATTGTGTCAGTTGTCATGGAGATTATCCAGTTGCATAATAATGATGGTGCTCGTGATGCTACCAGTTGAATGGTTTGTTTGTGCTCAAGACCATTATCAGTTATACCTTCCTAGCTAGGAGGGAGTGTTGATATTATGGTAGCTTCAAGAGGTATCAACCTCCATTGTGACCCTTTGACAAGATTAGAATATTTTGGAAGCAAGAAAAGAAGTAACTGTAACCCTAGAAGAGATGTCAGTTGAGAGAGATAATTAATATGAATTAATTAGTACCCAGAATGAGAAGTCGACCCAGGTAACCTGCCAGAGCCAGTATAAATACAGGGCAACAATTCTCATTTTACACACAACTCTCATAATAACAGAGAGACACTTGTGTGCACTGCAGTCTGGCAGTCTTGTGCGCAAGTTCTAGAAAAGGTGTTGCCACCAGTTTTGAAGCCTATTTCTTCTATCTTTTGGGTTGGACTCTCTTATCAACTTTGGTTACTTCTTGATTGGTGCATTAGCCTTTCTTGGCTATTGGATTGCTACCAGGATTATTCTCTCTGTCAAGGTCAAGGTGCTCGGAGGGTGGCTTCAGCCTATGGTTGGGTGACAATAATGATATTGTCTATGGTAAAACAAGCACATTCTAACAAAAAGTGCCTCTGGAGCCTCATTGTAATCCATTATGCTCAGACATATGTGCGTAGAAGCCACATCTTTTCTCAGAGATAGATACCACCATTCGAGTAAGTTTCAGTTCTACAGTTTTACAGTTTTAACCTATTTAATTATTTAATAGAATATATTGTTCACTTGATATTTGTGTTATTCTTCCTATCTCTGTGTTTATTGTATTCAGTTTGTTAATCAGTTCGTTCTGCTTCTAAATCTGGATCACTCTACAAAGTCAAGTACAAACAAAATTATCCCTAGTGGAAACACTTCAGGAGATTGTTTGAATTGTAGGTCTTTCCATCGAGCTCTATGTGAATGCTTGGTGTATTTATAAATTTGTTCCTCAAACTTCTTCAAAAAATCTATCACACAGATTTTATCTACTTTCAAATCAATGCTTTTGGAAATAACATTTGAAGAATGTGGATTCGTGTTGTTGATATATTTATATCTCTTCCAATTGACTGTTATATTAGAAAATGATTTATCATTCATATCAATAGTATACTTTGAGTGAAACAAACTTATATTTCCACAACGATTACATTTCTTTCCACCAACACTTTTTTTTTGGTAAAATAATTTATCACCTTCTCTTTCACATAGAATTTCAGATATAAAAGCACAAAATGTGGAAGGAGGAGGTGAAGTTGGCCATAAATGTTTACCAAAATCAAGAAAAGTGTCGTAATATAACTCAAATTCCACATGATAACGACAACAACAAGTGTCACGAACAATGACGGGTCTAACAAACCATGGTTTTTGTTGCACAAATGTATTGATGGAAGTTTTAACTTCTTTGTGCTCTTCTTTGAACCTATTGAACAATTATATTTGTGTCATTGGCAATATATGTTTTGGATGTTATTCATATTGTTTTTGTGTTATTCTTTGTCGCAACACATCCCTTGTATGTGGTGAAACACGTGATTCTGTCAACCAACAATTACAGGCCAATTCTTTAACATTTTATGCAAGTCTATCTTTGTAAGGTTGTCTAGAAATCACTGTCCAACAAGCAAGTTCATCATTTGCATATATTTGCAATCAAAATTTTCTATGTTCGTACATTGTTTTTCTTGACGTTCCCATCATTTTTTCCGTGTGTCATGTCAAACGATCTTTTATATTTCTAAATGAAACAACTGTTGTTTGTATCACTCTACGTGCAACACTGACATATTTTTTTCGATATTTTCCAAAAGCTTTTAATACACTAGTTATATTGTCAAAGACATTCTGTTTCACCTTTGTATCTTTTGTTGACTTTTGAATACCCAATAATGATGTAGCTTCTTTTAATAGAGTAAAAGTTGATCCTGTATTGTTACTGATTCATCTTTGAAAAAAGTATTATATATATTCTTAGTTCGATATCTTATATAATGCTTAGCTTCTTTCTTCCCAAATTTGCTAGTATCAACATTTTCTAATATTTCATCATCAATGTTGATAGATTCTCCTGCATATCTCAATTTAAAATTTATATTAAAAACAAAACCCAAACATAAATTCACTAAACTATATACAAGTGTTCATCTTGTATTATCTAAATTTATGTACATACTTATAGGTGATTCGTCTTCTGCTTCAATTTTGGTTTCAATGTCTTCATTGACGTTATGAGACAAATCTATTTATGTTTTTTGAAAAACATCAAATCGTAAAATTACAATCAAATATATTAAACAATATTTTAAATTTGAATTCTATACTTTTAATATACACAATATGTGCATGTATACCCGGTTGGACTTCTTCTTGTTGAAAATCTCTATTTACATTATCATCATTTATTTCCTCAATGATTTCACGTTTTCATGTATTTCTCCAATAATGCTCTTCCTTTGATCGTTATGGTGAGTTTCATCTCGAGTGCAATAAAATTTTCTCCTGCGCAAACTTTTTTTTCCCATGAGTATAGTTATCTGTAAATTTTTTTAACAAAATCAACATTTCAGAATAGTCTCAGAAAAGCTTCATTGTCACAAAAATTATTAAAAAATAATATCAATAATTTTATGTTCAACAAAGGCTTCACCTTGAAAAAATATTCCACATTTAGCTTTCAACATATAAATTGTTATTCCAATAAAAACTTGAACTTAAAAAAATAAACTTTTCTTTTACATTCAAAATATCAATTACCTTGTTCAACAAAAATGAAAAAGATGATTCGAAACTTTGTTTGGGTGCTCTAGAAAACCATGAAACAACCTTGTTCAACAAAAACGAAAAAGATGATTCGAAATTTTTTTTAGGTGCTTTAGAAAACCATGAAACAAGCGATGAATTGTGTTCGGTCGAAAGCATATTTATAAGATTTGGCGCGAAATGAAACGATACGATGTGTCTTTTCATTGTTTCCGGATGACAGAATTCTCTCACCCATATTTCGGCCGAAAAAAAGGTTTTTCAGCTGAAAATCTAGGAAACCATTTAATTTTAACGGATTATGTTAGAAATACGTTTTTCAGTTGAAAGATTCTTTCAGCCGAAAACTAGCAAATGGGACTATTTGCAGTAACTAAAGATTTCCCTCTAGCTTACCTGAATTTTGAAGGTTGCAAAATTTTGCAAATACTCATAATTTGGTTTCGAAAATGATACCAGCATTTGAAAAATTGAATCTACTTTCAATTCCTATAATTTGTTTTCATTTTCATTATTTTTATCTAATTTTATCTAATTTTTTAAAAAAATCACTGCATAATATTTTTAGCTCACATTATGATTCAGTGAAATGAAATATCTGTATCTCTAAAAATACACAGTGAAAAATTTAGAAAAAATTATATTCATAATCCTTAAGTCACTATTTTCAAAAGGGTTTTTTATATTTTACTTTTAAGTAAAAATTAAGATAGATACAAGGTGGGGGAAAACATGTGTTTAAAATCT
The DNA here is from genome assembly GCA_009831015.1 of Picea engelmannii. Classification (NCBI taxonomy): domain Eukaryota; kingdom Viridiplantae; phylum Streptophyta; class Pinopsida; order Pinales; family Pinaceae; genus Picea; species Picea engelmannii. The sequence goes on along the minus strand of ML815985.1, from coordinate 76,945 downwards.
GCAACATTTTCATCTTGGTCAACTTAAAAAAAATCTAGAAATTATAATATTCATCCGTTAGATTCAAAATTATAGTCATAATAAAATACAGTCTCTGTAGATTGTTGCGGTATATTTCATTTGCTAAAATCAAAAGTTTAATAATAGATACATTGTTGGGGGGAGAAACAACTCATTATCATTCCTTTCATGTTTAAGGAACATATTGTTAAACAATTGTCAAATTGACATATCAAATCTCAATAAAAAAAAAATGAAAAATAGTTAGTGAAAAGCTAACAAAATTCTTTATAAGTTTTGTTTTTACTGTAAAGTGAAAATCTAAATATAAAAAATACTTTTGTATACCGGAGTTGAAGAACTTGTGAAAATATAGTTTTTTTTCACATAAAGCAGGCAAAATAGACACCCATCTTCATGATTTCACCTAAATTCATGTCCAATAGGCCCCCAACACTCACCTATGGATCGTCCTGAACCACTTAAGCTTGTTGCGTCGCACCCTTCCACACCTCCATGAATTTTTTAAGGGTTTCTTTTGTTGTAGCGACTTCCTTCTTGACCTTAGATTCTTTCTCCAAAATATCCTCTACTACCTGCACAGTCAGGGTCATGAGCTTCTCCTTGTTGTCTTGTGTTGCCTTCTTCATTGTGCCTTGCGTATCTTCCAATGCCCCTATAACCTTGAGTGATTCATCTTGCAGGGTACCAATCATTGTGAGAGATTAATATTCTCTTTCCTTAGTTGTTATATCTCATTGTAGGACTTCATGTTCTCCAAGATGGTCAATATGCACTCAGATGGTGGCAGCGTGCTTATATTTTGTGCGACCTTCTACGCCTTCTCCTGTGCATTCCTTAGTTTTCCTTGATGACCTTCATCTCTGGATCCTTCGTCACCTTTTTCCAAAGCTACGTTCTTTCTTCGCATAACTTCATACACTCTTCATCCAGACTATTAATGCTTGCCACTAAGGTTATGGTTGTTCTTTCTCATTTTTCCTTCTCCTTAGGTGGTGTCCCTGGTGTAGTGTGCATTTTGAACTCTATGATTCTGGTGTAGAAGTCTTGAATGACTTCACTGATTTTGGATACTTGTTCCTCTAGTGTGGATTCTACCACCATTGGCACCTCTGGAATCTCCTTATATAGTTTCTGGACGACCCTCTATATCCTCTCTTCCTGTTGCTTGGCCTTGTCCTTCTCCTTCAATATCCTCTCTTCCTTTTTCTCGGCCTCGTCCTTCTCCTTCACTACTATTGTATAATCCTTCTACAGTTCTTCCTTACATGTCATTACCTTAGTCAACTCCTTTGATGTTGACTCTACGTGGAAATGTATTTCATGTGCAATACCTATCTGTAAGCCTTGTAGTGCTCCTTAGGCATATGTGAAACAACTAAGTCTAGATGACTTAGTAATCTTTCTTTCTCCTGCATCTATGGCATGGGGAACTCAATTGCATCTGGTGAGATCTTAAAAACTCTATGTGTTGTTGTTATCTCTGACAAGTAAGAAGTGGTGGCCCCTACTTCCCCAGTCATGCTTATTGTTGGTCCTTCACCAGATCTTCACTTTGGTGCTCACCTTACTACCTCCAATAGTTGTTGCAATGTCGTTAAATATTCTTGCACCTTCTAGTGCATTTCTTCTTGCTTTTTCAATGCTTGTTGTATTGCCTCCTCTGCGAAATCCCTCACTTGGTAGTCAATATTGTCTATGTCATCGTCCATCAAAGTGTATATAGATGGTTCTTTATGGGATTTCATCTTCTTCCATGCAGATGTTGTTATTCTCTTACCCTTGTCTTTCCTCTTTTCCCCTGCTTGTGGTACTGTATGTTGCACGTCCCCTGCACTATTTCTTTGTCCATTGCCTTGGTCTTCTTCTTCATTGTCAGGGTGCTCCGTTACTATTTTGTTCGAAGGAACCTTCCAGTCTGGTTCCCAATCTTGCATAATCATTTGGATTTCTTCCTATGTGATTTTGTACTTTTTTTGGACACATTCCTCTCTCGGGTCTTTCTTTGCTTGTATGTAGATGTGATGGCAGTTTTCTCGAAGTTGTGCAATCAGTGTGTATGTCTCTACAATTTGTGGCGAAATTTGTGGTGTAGCCAAGATACACCCCCTAATAATTTCATTGTATAGAAAGAACTCAATGTTGGTGTCTATCTATCTTCTCTTGTTCATTATGTACCATAAATTCTGATACTTGGCAGCCAAGAACGACTTACCTCTCATATCCAAAAATTTCACGTCATCTGGTTCTTTCCACATGGTTAATGCAATCAAAATTAACAACCAAGAATAGTGGAATTCCATGCCTTTTTCTTGTTCTTACATGAAATCGATGAGGAAATTTTTAAGTAAAAAGGGTGCCCAACTCATCGATACCCCCTCTACACACTTCTCAGTGACAGTTCTCACGCCTTCGGGCACTTGGTCTTTCCTGCACTTTCTTAGCAAATTTCACACCAATTATTTTGTTGCAATTCTTATCGTTGGGTCACAGTACTTGATACATCCAACATGCACACCCCTCTAACTATGTGAAATTTCAGCCTCATGGACTCTGACAGAGTCTTTTCATTCTTTTTGTCTTCAAACATCAAGGTGGGATCTTCTCCCTATGACGGTAAGCATGTGATTAAGGAAATAAGATTTGTGTCTATAGAAATTGGCATGTCCATCCATAAGTAACTGCCATGCACACAATTTAACAACATCTCGACACATGCATTCACCTCTTGTATCTTCTCTAAGTGTGGAATATCAAATAGATTTAGTATGCTAGCTCATTCCAACCCTCTAGCCCATACCTTTGGAAAAGGTATCGTCTGGTTCGTCACTGGGTGTATTTTCAGTTCCAAGTATTTGCTTGGTGCAAGTTCAGGGAACTTTGTTGTGTATGTGATATTGTGGTCCACATATTTAAGTTGTGGCACCTTACCTAACATATCCTCATCGATGATTACCCCATCTGGGATGCCAGGCATCACTAATGGATACTTGGCACCCTTCTTTAACGTCATTGGTTTGGGCGCATCATCCTTCCTCGATAGAATCTAGTCCCTAGTAAACCTTGGTTTACACCCCTAAAAGATTATCAAACCCTATTTTAACTTTGGTTGTGACCAAGCAAGAGACTCCATAACCCAATAGACAAGGCACGAGTTGCATTGGAGATTGTAAAATCTTGCATTGATAAACATGAAATTTAGTGGTTTGAAACTTCTAACAATAGAGTTTGATTCTACATGTTATTGTCTCTCTTATATGCTAAGGGCTTCATAATTAGCCAGGTTATTGAGCTATTGTTATAAAATATTTTCTACATCCATTAGGGCTGAGATAATTGTTTATATCTTTCATTTTACGTGCAATTTAACCAAGGAAATCATTGTTTGATCATTGGAATTGAAAGTGTTTGTCTTAAGCTTCATTTTGAGCCATTTACTTGTTGATTTCTATGGTTAAATATTTTTTTGTAGCAAAAGAAATCTACATCCATAAGGATGTCATAAATCTTATTTATAACTTACTTTTACAACCTTTTATTGTCATCTAATTCGTTGTGCTAAGCATTGGAATCTAAGTTGTATGCTCATTGATCCAATTTCATATTTTGAATTAGATGATATAATTGCAGTTGTTATAAATATCTCATTGTTGATATATTACCATTGTATGCTGCAATTTTGGGACAACAAGGGTTCTTTTTGATTCCCCTCATGTTCTAGGGATACTTTTATCATATTTGGTATTGGTTTTGGTTTTCTAACAATGATTTTGTAGGTAATCTCCATTGGAAACATTTCCTTGAAGGATACTCATCCTCCATCAAGATCCTAGAACCTTTCATTGTGACCTATAGGGGTGCTTCATTTTTCTCCTTGGTTTCTCCCTTACAATCCCCCCAAGGTCACCTGAGAATCCTCCCTTGTGTTGGAATTGTCCTTCACTAAAACAAGGGGAATATCTATTAAGGGGACAATGATAGGTGTCCCCAGTTGTGTCTCACACTTGCTTCTTCGGTTGGGATTTTCCTAAACTAAAATCTGTGCAATAACAATTACCATTTTGATTTTGTATCAATGCAATAAGTTCAAAGAAATATGGATTCTACAAGAGCAATTTCAAATATTATTGTTTATTTATTTGATATCCTTAATGAGCATGCATTTACACATAGTTTGTTGAAGAAACTTGAACATTCCATGTTAAAAATTTGGAAAATATTGAGAAATATTATGAGGATGATCTATCGAGATAAAAATCAAGTACTTATCTCACATTAGATAGTTTCTTCTTCTTATCTTGTAGCTAATAACTTATTATGGATTTTGTTTCTACAATGGTTATTTCTTAGGATTGTCCAACATAAGAGGAGAAGCAAACCTAGGAGAGAATAACTAAAATGTTGCTAATTTCAATAGTGATACATCTTTTGTTATGTATTGACCTTAGATATGTGATTTCATAGAGAAATGATTTGATATGCATCCCCCTAAGATCCTAGAGTTCGATTAGTGAAAACTTGCAAAGATATTGAACCAAATAGGAAATTGGATCAAATTAAGTTCTTCTCCCATATGGTGATCCTAGGATTCATAATAGATCAATGTCAAGAAAAACATTTTATGGATTTGATGTTGAGTGGTCCTCTACCACTAAGGCTAGAGTATCTTGTTGCCTTTATTGTAGCATGTACACTATATAATTTTTTCATAAATCATCCATTTTACATTAGTTGCAAAGATTATACTTTGTGTAATTTTGTTTCAAAATAATTCCAATTGGGTTTATTGGACTACTAAAATGATTTATTGGACAAATTTTCCTCTTTATTGTCTGCAAATCATCATCGCCACACACACACACACACACACACACACACACACATATATTCAATTAATTTAACATATATATGGAAAAAAGAATCATATAATGGATTCTATTTGCTCCATGAAACATATAGGTAATGGGTCATCGTCATCATAGCACTTAGGCCATGAATCATTTGCAAGATGGGTCTTAAAATAATTTGTTGTGAAATTATAACATCAATAGTAAATCCCCATAATAAACCAGTGAAACTATACAACATAGCAATGGAATCCACGCAATATTTATGTTGTTTTCTTTAGATTCTTCAGGAGATGAATTCTCATATATAAATTATGAGGATGAGTGATCTGAAAATAGTGGGCTGAATTGTTATGCTATGCAAGCACCCTCTACTTCATTAAAATAAACTTTACATGACCTTGCTCCATGTGTTAAAATATGCAAGATAAATTATGTGTTAAGTTCATGCTTCTTTTAAATGGTTATGTGTGAGGTCTTTGCAAGATTAAATATGTTGTTTTCATAAATACAACAGAAAAATAACTTGCAGCAAACAATAACCAACAAACACTCACAACAAGAACAACATGATAAAGGAGTTCACCCCTCTCCGGGCTACATCTCCTTGAGCCTCCATCAATGGACTTGGCTCTCTGGGATTAATTTGTCAAAAATTATTTTACAAGTTACTGCTCAACTCCAATGAAAACATTGACTGTACCATTGGGATCAGAATACATAAAAACCCCAAAAATGACTAATAAAACTCTGAAAATGAATCATGGCTCATCTGGGCATGACCTCTTCTACATGTGGCCTTAAGCTTCCTTGAGCTTCTTTGTGGAAAAAACACCTATAAAAGTCCTCAAATGGATATGAAACCAATCCCAAAATGTTCAAAGAATAATAATTAGCCAAAAATGATTATTCAATCACACAAAACAAACATGTGCTCATCTGAGCATGACCTCAAATAATGAGGGCATCAAGCTCCCTAGAGCTTCCTGAAACTTCAATGGTTAAAAACATGCAAAATAAGTCTTCAAATGTCTATGAAAACAGTGCCAATGGATTTAGAACATCCAAAAACCCCTAGCTAGGATTTTACAGCACCTCATTTGGCCAAAAAATGAAGAAGATAGGCCTCCTGCCATTCTCTTCCTTTAAGCTTGTTGTCTCTGGTTCACCAAAATGCACCTCTGTACGTTCAACCTAGATCACACGTGTTTTTACGTGCTTAAACCCAGCACCCGTGCATAACCACAAAACTGATCAAGCTATAGGACAGTTAGGGTGCGCCCAGCCCCTAACCCCCAAGGCCAAGGTCACATGGGTAAGCACCCGAAACCATGGGCTAACCGTTTTTTTTTAAACCAAACTTACCCCCGCGCGCCAAGGTTAAGGTCATATGGATTGATCCATAAGACCGGGGGCTGGAATCCATTTAAAATATGCGCGCGCATTCCGTGTGGCAAGTGGTTATATGGGTGGCAGTCATATGTATAAATGTATGCGACCGGGGCTGGGGCTAAGCCCCAGCCTAGATGCGCCCCATATCACATTTCAATTCAATTCAAATATAATAAAACCCATATGATTTACAAGGACCACTGTGTGGGCTAGTGGTAGCCCACACACTGCCAAAGTGTTGAACCTTGGGGGAGGTCTGGGGTTCGATCCCCACGGACTCCATAAAATTTTGAACTAACAACCAATTACAACGGTGCCACGTGGTAGCCCATGACTGGGCCACGTGGCACCACACCATTTGTCCAATAAATGCCACGTGTCACAATGCCATTCTCCCTCAGCTACCAATCTAAAACTGCCATGTCATCATATGCCACTTCAGTGTACAGACGTACGACCTATGCCAAGTCAGCATCCGTACGGACTGCACAGTCAACACTCATTTTTTTTTACCTGTTTGGCGATTCGAATAGATCGTGATATCTCTCTCATATGACGTCTATTTGAACCCAAACAAGTTGTGTTGGGTTCGTGACGACGAGGGCTATGCACCCGTTCATTTTGAGGCAATTCTGAGAACTTTGATTTTTGAGCTAAAATTTGACCCCTGGTCCAGATTTTGATCACGCCGTCCCACTGAAAGGATTTTGGACCCACAAAAGATTATGATTATCTGTCTGAGATTCAATACTCCTCTGCTTTCAAGTTCTATCAACTGATTCTACTTGAAAAGTCTTTTTGACAATCACTTGGATACCTTGACATGCCTTGCACTGCAACTGACTATGTCCTTCAACCACTATTCTCTGGCTGCTGCTGACCCACTATTATCTTTGTTCTTGGAAGACTATCAACCTTCCCACTGAGAATCAAGTCCCTCTTGCAAACTCTTTGACGTCAACACAATCAGCTCTCCAATGGCTGCAAAAACTTTCCTGCGACATCTTGTCAAAAGCCAAGAAAACCATCAATCTTGAAAATAAATTTGTACAAGACTGAAAATGATGCCAACAAAGTCTTTTTTATCTTCAAGAAAATGGTCGCATCTTGTGCTTCATCAAAGTACATGGTGTTTTCCTGCATCTTGGTGTACTCAAAATCAACTTACAAGTCAATAAACACCATCGATTAAACATAAGTCGAAAAACATGATCGACACAACATAGTCGCCAAGACAACATCGACACAAGTCGAAACTCATTTGCAACATATCGACCTTCCCAAACTGACAAGTCGACATTCATGATACACAATCATGTTATAATCATGAATCATTCATGATAAACTATCACCAGGTTCACTGCTTATACATACACACAAAACAAAGGCATGTGCATGACTCTTCAACTCTCCTTCCAGTACAAACATAAGTACATAAACCCGAAACATGTGGGTACATAAGAGCTGAATATGAAAAAGATATATGGTTGTAACAAGTGAACATCATACCCCACTTTTACATCCTCCTGGCGAAGTTGTGAAACAAACAAGAAGGCCTTCAAATGAATTACATTCACATGCAACTTGCATCGTACAAGTTATGATAAACTGCTGCAACTTGTCATACTCTCCATAAATGCATACATAAGATTGAAATATGCATCTACAACAGAAAAATGCAAGTCTTACTTGCTCAAGAAATCCAACCATTTCTTACTAAGCCAACTCAATGGTGACTTTTTCTGTTGAAAATCGTCTTCTTGTGAATCATCTTGACACACATCAATGATGGAATCTCTTCTTCCATTCTTGCCAATCTCTTTATCCATCTACTTCTTGTGTTGTGGATGAGTGGTTGGATGCAATGTCCAACATTGGTCAATGAGATGACCCTGCTTCTGGCAATGAGTGCAAATCTTTTGCATCCTCTTTTCACGTTGTCTTTGCTTATAAAGTTTCCTGAAATTGGTCAATCTTTTCCAACATTTTGAAACATGATGGTTATATAAACCACAATATGTACATGGACTTTTTATTCCATTTTTACATACAAATTTATCATGCTTAACATAATCAACAACAACTGAATGATAAGAAGAATTATACCTTGAACATTCACCTTTATCGCCTCTTTGAGGAGGTGAATTTGAAGAGTTACAAGCTCTCCTTTGAAGACCAACAATAGTTTTCTTGTCCTCATCGTTGTCACAACTCTTTCATTTCACACATTTGCATTCATCTTGAACACAAGCTTTGCATGCTGGAGGGATTGAACTTTCACCTTTATAGCCTTCTTGAGGAGGTGAACTTGAAACAAAATTTGTTCATGGAACTTTTTCCCTTGTCTCCTCAACTTTGGAATTTGCTCCATCTCTTCATTCATATCCAAGACCACAATACTTGGGTCTTTCTTCAACAACAATAGGCTTAACAATGCCTTGTGCATGCTTGCCTAAACCTTTACCTTCATAGCCCATTTTTAACAATAACTTGGACCCTATTCCTCTTGTGTGATTTTCAAAAACACCAAAACATTCATCTTGAGAGGAATTTGAAGATAAACTAACATTAC